>MNPL01025680.1:3043-13764 GCA_002081605.1 Tropilaelaps mercedesae
ATTTCGTGCGACCGCGTTTACGGCGCATCTGTGGAACTCGTGCGCATGAGACGACGACGACGACGACGACCAAATGACGGGACGAAGAGGCGTTTAACATTGATTGAATTCCGTTATAATTACCGCGAAAAAATCGCCGCCGAAAGACGACGACGACGACAAAAACATCAGCAACCTCGGCAATAGCATCACTACGGCCGCAAATCAACAACGATCATGGCGACGAATACAACGACGGCCGCCTGTCGCTCGTTGTTGCTGTTGTTGTTGTCCTCAATAGGGCATTTATTGTCCTGCTAACAGCGGCCTACGTCGTCTGACGGACGAGTTTGGCCCTGCTTTGGCATTGGTGACTTCTCAAAGTTCGCTACGCGCCCAAAAATGGCCTCGTCTGCCAGCACCGTCGCGATTAGCAGCAGGCTCAGTACCGTCACGGTATACAGGTGCATGTAGGTCGAAGGCCAGCAGGTCTTCAAGGAGGATGAGTACTCTGTTTGCCGTAGTCGATGCGAGAACGAACTACAGAAGAAGACTAGAACGATAGGTCTAGTCCGTGAGCCGCGACTTCCTTGCGCTGCGCTCACGCTTGCGTTGACAGTTCGAGCGGCGATTGGGCCGTGGAGCTCGCATAGGAAACGGATGCATTGTGAGAGTATCACAACGATGTTCGATGGTGTTCGTTTTGAAAGACGGCTTTATTGACAGTGCGTGTAGGAAGAAAGCTAAATAGAAGCGTTTTCCAGAAATATTCCTACTTTTGCAGCAGTTTTACAAATGCTTGATTGGTCCCACGCGGTTCGCTGGCCGCCTTGAAGGAGCATTCAATACGACCGCTGACATGTTTCAAAAACATGGAAGCACTTAGAGCGTTGGTAAGATTTCCTGTGGTAAGATTTTCCACTCCGTTGTTTATTAGCGTTCCTAACGAGCGGTGAAACGATGATAATATGTCTAACGTCCACGTCATGTCTATTACAACTTTTCAAAATGAATGAAGTTTTCAAACGACAGCCATGAAAATGAGAGTATCTGCATGGCGAAGTTCACTAAAGCTTACATTGGTGGATTTCTATGCAGAAAAATTACAGCACGCTTTTTTAAGCGTATTTCGACTTTCACTTAGGTCAGCTCGTTTTTTTCTACTGAGACCGCACTTCAGTGAAAGCGCAAGGAGTTTTCGCGTCTGAGAGCCAGGAAAATCCTCACGTCATTCAAAATCCTATGTTTGTCATGAAACATATTTTGTTTCCCCCGTCAGTGAGAGTGGAACAAACCATACATTCGATCTGTTTCCGTGAAGACTCGCGTTCCAGATACTCTTCGTGTCCGATATATATATATACATATATATATATATATGACCAATAGTATAATAATCATCCAGTGTCCGACAGTTCGATATGGTTAACGGTGCATATTCTAGCGCCCTCCAACGACACACTCCGTGCTTGTCTGAAGTACGCAGGTGAACCGGATACCTTGGACAAGTTATAAAGGCCACTGAAGTTTTTCGGATGCGTCTGAGTGTGCAATCTTCAGGCGGTAACGTTGGCGGAATAATCGATTCGCCTTCCTGTACCAGCGTGAGTGAACCAGGCGACGCGCTTCCCACAGTCGTCACGCATACATCGAGGAAACATGCTTTGGCTGTCATGTCATTGTTGAGGGCTCTTAGGCCAGCATTTCGTCCATATGTTCACTCACCGACAAACGTCGCGAATTCTGCCAGCAGCTTAGCCTATCTGCTGCCATCGTTGACAAGGTCCTGCTATTGACAGGCGTTGAAGAGGAGTCAAGCAACCTTTGGCAGGCCTTATGCTTCTTGACAAGCTTCTTGCGGCGGCGGCGTAAACCCTCCAAGACTAAATCCTAAATCGGAAAAAGACTACATGATTGTGCAGCTAATCCTAGAATCCTAGGCTCTCGACTTAGCAATAAAGTAGACCGAGGGACGCTTTGATATATATATACATATATATATATATCGTGTATTCATGTTTGACCAGTGTAGATAACAGATCCTGACAGAGATTTGTCGTTCTTACATCGATCATGGACATATCACGTCGGGAATAGCGCAGTATAACAATACATAGCGAGATATCGTACGTTTTTTCGTTTCATCGGTATTTTTTGAGCTCATCCTTTCCTTGGATTCTGTCCCAATCTAAAACGACGCCCGCCACGTTCATGCATTGAATAATTCCCTCGAAAATTCCCTACCGCCCATCCCTAAGCACAGCTTCTCCCTTTGGCTCAACTCTCTGAAGTCGCTGAATGGTATCTTCCCCTCGATCACTATCGCTATCGAGTGACCCATCGCGTAGCGACAAATTGGCATCATCATCATCATCTTCTTCTTCATCATCATCATCATTATTAACCTGATATGTGGCGAAAGCCGCGTCATTCGACTACATTTAGCGGGACACGGGGTGGTAGACAGAACACTTCACCACCATAAGCTAAGCCGATGAGGTCGATGAGTCGGTCGACGGTGGTCGTACATTAATTCATCAAAATTGATTCCTTTTTCGCGATCTCTAGCGGAGAGCTAGGACACTAACTCACACGCACACACACACACACACACACACACACACACAGAGACGCACAGTGAGCGGTCGAGATGGCTCTTCTCATCAGGCCAGGTAGATCTGATCGAGTGAAGAGGACCGGCAAACTCCTCTAGATTTGACCGACGTCATCATCGTTGTGTCGCAGTCGAATCATTGAAAGGGGGAGCACCCCACAAACAGACAAACCGAAGGCCACTATGCGGTCGCCATCTGATCAGGAGTAACTTGAATGGGCCGGTGCATCCGACGGGTGGCAGACCGATGAAACAAATCCCTATCGTTTATCGCGCTGCTCACTTAAGTGTCGAGTGTGGCCTGAGCATCTCACGCTGGGTCCATGCCGGCCGATCCTGTCAGGACAGAGGAGGCGAAGCCGAAATGTCATATTGTACCGTCGTCGATAGATTCCAACGGCACGAACTCACGCTGTGAGCAGATCGGACTCCGGAGCTACATTTTGAGCAGATAGACAGAGACAAACACGCACACATGCACAAACACTCATGCAGTGGTAGCGCACTTGAAGTGAGCGCGTCCGCAGAAGTTTCCTTCAGCCTGTTCTTCTTTTCATTCGTTCACTTACTCGCAGATGCGCGTGGTCTCTTCTGCTCAAAATGAATGAGTAGCTAATTTTGCGGGGTGCATATATTAAATTGCTAATAAGTGTATCGACGAGGGGGCTACCGTAGTATCTATCGACAGTGGTGCAATCCCCCCTCGACTGGTCGGGTGGATGGGTCTGAGGCAAGTCGATGTGTCTGCAGGTAGCCAACCACAAATCCCGCATATCAAGTAGAAACACACACACACACACACCCATTGGCCCGGACGAAGACCTATAAACGCGTACATACGTAACGGGTCATGAGAATCTCGCCATTTAAAAAGACTGCGGGGTTACCACAATGTCCCATGAGCATAGTTTGTTTTAGTAAAAATAATGTCGTCCCCTCCATACTTTTTCATTTAAATCAGGTAAGAACGACTAGTCTATAATGTTTCTCTAACACACCGCTCTGGCTTGAAGAGCAGTAAGAAAAAGAAATCTGAGAATTGTTATAGATCACGAAAATTCTGATCGCCCTGTACACCCAAGTCAAACGGAGGACCCATTCACAATGGTTGATAAACTTTTTTTTATAATTGACTGTGCAAATCAAGTATCCGTATTACTTTAAATTAACACTAACTAGGCCCGAATGTAGTGAGCGAATTACATTAATTTTTTTTAGGGAATATTTTACTTCAAAATTGTAGGCTAAATGCTCACATTTGTTGAAGCACACTCATAATAAACAGGAACAGTGTTACCTTTTCTGCCTTCGGATAGGCGTTGAGAGTCTCAACGTTCTACGGAAAGCCGAACTCGGCAATTAAATGGATTCGTGTCAACCTCTCACTAATTAGATCACATTTTATTTAGCTTGCCTAAAAAGTGTATTATTTAAAAAAAATATCGCGATCTAGTTAAATGTGCAATGTTGAAACTTTTAAAACCGTACAATTCGCCTATCAAATTCCAAAAGCATTAACATACAGTTGGGCTCGCTTCACTTTGGATATTTCGCTATTTAAAAACGCTGAGTAATTTCCGCTTGCTTGTATCGCTAAACACTTCGGATTGCTTTGATCTTCTGAACAACATTCTGTCTCGTATACTCGGAGATTTTGTCAATATGAAGAGGCCGCCGTGTTCGGGGTGGCATTTCATAATTTTTTGGTAAAGTAGATCGGTGGAATTTGAAATAGAATTGGTCAAAAAAAGTAGACAGTAAACGGAGCAATGGGCAAGTAAAGAAAGCTCTTCGCAGTGAGTGGCAAAAAAAACTTTCGAGGTCGAACCATTAAAGTATCAGTGGTACTCGAAAGGTGCCACAATTAGCAGCGAAGTTCGTCATCGAAAGAGGTTGCCTATGGATGGCTTCATACTTGTTCTTGATGGCGTGCCGCTTATGTAACTGAGCTTTCCGGAACAGGTCCGTTCGTTATCTCTGCTTCAGGCTGTGCTTTTGACTATACTGACATGATTTTACATGATTTTAAGGAGTTTTGTTACACTCAGGCAATACTTACACTCGACTGGACTTCTAAATAGGAGTACCGAGCGACACAAGGAAACGGGCAGAGGTACGACAACTCGAAATACGTATATTTGAGGCATACAACTTTTCGGCAGTATACCACTGCGTATAGACATCACTAAAACGGAGGCCATGTCGGGCGGTGCTAATCACTATTTCTCGATTGAGCCGATGACCAGTTAGATGTCTTCGAAGTGTCGCTATAAATAAGCTTATCTACTGCGGGATCAGTTATGTCACCCCGTTGGTCGGCATCGTCTTCGTGTAAACATCTCGCACGGCCGTCGGACATCGATGTCGCGCAGACGCCGAAGACGTAAAAGAGTTGCAGCCGAAATGGATCCAAACCCTGATCAGGACAGAGGACGATGTGTCGCGATTCTCAGCCAAAGAGTCCCACCGTCGCCATGCGCAACCCACTCGCTGCTCACCGCCAGTCGATTGCGCCATCTGATCGACGACGACGCTACTGTTGGGTGACGCTACAGGGACTGGTTACGGCGGACCGCCACTCTCGGAACCAAAGCGACAGTCCGAGAGCCGGCGTACCCCATTCGAAATCTACTGAAGTCGTATCCAAAAAAAGAAGTAAAATATCGATCGATTAGCCGGTTGTTAGAATAGGGCGGTGATGATGAGGATATTCGATCGAAGACCACGGCCAACGCGAAGAGCGGAGTCTGTCTGACCAAATTACCTGGCGACGTTGTGCTCTAGTGGCCATTTACTTACGATTCATTGTGATCAAGACAACATTTATCGACATGTTGTCATCGGGAAACGCGACAAGTAAACGACTATCTTTCGTGGCGTCGTGCGCAGAGGACAGATTTGTGGGCGTTGGTTAGCCACCTGGAGATGGATGTCTACTAGACTCGGCAGACTCGATTGTCGTTAACGGGGCCGTTTTTGGTTTTTACAAAACGAAAACCAATATAAAGACGGCCAACGTGTCGACGAAGATGCTGACGAAATTCGTGACGACTCATACGAGACAAGCGTAGTCATTGATATTTTGAGCGTTTGTAGTGCGTTCTATCATCGTGAAGACCACTTAGCGTGTGCTACTACTTTATTGAGCGTCTCATGAAAAACTGACATAAGGCGAACAAAACACATAATTACAAACAAACAAACAAACAAAATGAAACTGAAAATCATGTGACAGGCTATGGCGTGATACGAGTAAACAACGGAGATATTTGTCCTTCCAACTAAACACGGAGAAGAAGCTCATAGACGACCATGTAACATAATCATCCGTCTATTTAAATACACGTTTTTTTCTTGTTATAGTGTTGTTACAATGGCGATTATGTTATTATTTTTCTCTGTTATTGTTAACACTGCCGCGTTGTTTCGCCAACAACGATAACTGCTACAATAATGACAGCAGCGGTCGCATCGGTGCATGATTTCGACATGATTCTTCTACGGAACCTTCTACTATTTTCACCTGCCCCTGTTTCCCCTTCTTTCATCTTCCATAAGATATTACAGTCATAATCATCGTGGTGATGATGCTCGTGATGGTGGCACTGGTGATGATATACTAATCAAAATAATAATAAGAATAATAATAGAGTGCGTGCAGCCGTTCTGTCTATGTAATTTGGAGGGCCGCTCTCGTTCGGGTGTTGGGCATGTTTTGTGCCATCTTGAGCGACCGGACGACTCGAAGACATACGCCCTATGTCTCCCCGTCCTTTAGAGGTGGCATTTATCATGAACTCATGTTAGTTTCTCACACACACACACACACATATATGTATGTAATTGGTATATATAGACCCATCTGTCGTTGCCTGGAATTGGAGAAGACGGCTGCAACGGTTTGAAGCGAACGAAGAAAAATGACACACAAAGACCTATTGGCCTCATCTGCAATTTTGCACATTCTCTCCGTTCTGTTCTACGAGTCATCGAATGCGATACCGTTGACAGCAAATCACGTTCAACGAACGTAGGTCGAATTCACTTTCGTAACCGATATAACGAGCGTATTTCCTCCGCTTCCAGCCTTAGCTGGCTTTTCCTTTGAGCGTGCACTATCTGGAGCTGTTCATCTGGTTCTTTTCAGCAGTTTGCACAGTTAGTTCCACAGAGTTTTCTAGATCTCATTGTGTCAGACTTGCACCGAACTCCTCTGAGGAGTCGTTAGAAGTAGCAGGAAGTCCTTTCATCACTCTGGCCAGTGTCAGACGTAAAGCCGCCATTGTCTTGCAGTCTCCAGTTTGTTCTCGTCATAAACTGTCACCGGCAGGTTGTTCTTGAGAGTCATTTCAATGGTTATTCGATGCGAAGCTATCTCGTTGGTCGTTCAGCCTCTCATACGACTGCCAGCGGCCGTCTACAGCAAAATCCGATGAGGCGCAGTTGCCCGTCACTTTTGGCAATCATGGCCGTATGATGTGTGCCGTACATTTGCAAGGACCTCAACAACCCTCCTTCGCCCTCAATAGGCCAGCCACATCGTTGGCCATCCATCCTTCCGTCAAACAGGACAGTGGCAAAAAGCATCGTCGCCAGCGATCGAATGCCCCCTGCTCCTGTGCCCCAAAGCTTCACCAAGGGAGAAGGTCTAGAGAAGAAGCAGTGTCAGCTCAACGACCATCGGATTCAGCGGCTTGAAAATTCGAGGGGGAAATTTCCTCTCCTCTTTTTCCCTTCGCCTTCCCCCTATTTTTTCCTTCTAGTCTTCTTCCACCGTATCGTCCTCGACGACATGGCTAGCGGCTCTCTTCGTTGCCTTCGCCGCCAGCCCCACCGTTGCCCTCATCGTATGGCAGTGCCGAATTCCTCCTGGCGACTGGTGAAAAGCGAAAAAAAATCTAAACGCAAACTCCTCATAAATTTATACATGAGATGCCGCCGTTTTACCGACGGGAGTCTTCTTCGTCGTCGTATAAGAACGACCAGCAGGAGAGAGGATGGGGGGGCTTGTGGCCGGAGCCTATCTGCCCCGAGCAGAATTTGGATCAGTTGCTGGCCAAGTTTGCAACGCGCTCACTTCGAACCGCCAACACCACTGGGGGCTTTGGCCGTCGGTGATATTATTATACGTCCGACAGGCACATAATACTGGCCGTGTTCCCCAGATCGCCCTTTCATCCTCGCTAACTCTCGGTTGAGGTTCTCCATGTTCTGGAGCAGCGGCGTACCCACAAAAGAGCAAGCACAGGCCACGCCAAAGTCAAGCGCAGCGACGTACAGCGAAACGGCCGCAGCCGAGCACCTACACACACACACACACACACACACACACACACGTACGTCGATCGACAGCGTGAGCGTATAGATCATTCTTATGAAGTGGAATCGTTCTTTTTATGAGCAGAGCTCCTTCCTCGTCTGCATGAAGAAGTGAGTATATCGGTGAGTATGTCTGTAGACGGGGGTTGTGTCTCGCGTCTTGTGTATGTAAGGCAAGTAGGAATTTTTCCTCGGTATTTTTATGAAGCCGACTCGAGTCTCTCATCGACTCCTCTCTTGTCGATGAGGCGATCTTCTGCAGCGACGGCTACCGCGTATCGTTCACTGCAGAATGTATAAAATCGGTCTGTAGTCGATGGGAGGTCGCTCGACGGCGTCGGACGCGTTCGGCCGTCCCGACGGCCGCGCCAGCTCATTTGCTTGCGTCCGGTGATGGACGACAGGACGAATTTCGAAATGTTTCAAGGCGAAAACGACGCAGTTGCGTCGGCTAGTGCATCGACGACAGTCCCAAGAGTGCAGAAGAGTGTAATGCGCGCGCACAACTGATGAACGCGGCGAGGGCAGCGCTTCATCAGAAGTCGTCGACGGAAACAGAAGCCGACGTCGCCAAAGGGAGCAAGGGACAATGCGACAACGAAAGTCCGGCCTGAAGAAGGCCGGCACAAATGCTGATGCAGAAATTTGCACAAGGATAACACACACACACACACACACACATCATTTTTTTCTTTGGTAATTGGAGATTTATGACAAATATTAATATTGTAATGAAGATATCGTCCACGGGCCTGACACGGCCGTATCTGATCAATTAGCTACTGCCATAGATAATTGCAAAACAAGCAACTTTCTAAATGTCATGCATTCGAATAGAAATCAAGCAGGACAGATGAAGCAGAGTCGTGGTTATCTACCTGCATATAACAGTAGACAGGACATTTAACTGAAGTATACTCATCACGAAAGCAGAGGAGAACAATTAAAATTGAAAATCCGCTAGTCCGTTTGTTGTTTTCCGCCCTAATATTCTAACTGATCGGAGCAGACGTCATCGTAAAAATTGCTACAAATATGCGCCATGAACAGTCTTGTCACTTAGGCACACTCATATCAACGCATGTACATGCTATGCACACACACACACACACACACACACCTGAGGAGTAGGCGTTAATCAGCTGAGTGGAGCGAGATCAACGCGTGCGAACGATCGTTTCGTCAAGTGGATTCCGTATGGCTGAATTCGGCTGTTTGCCGAAACGAATAATCTTTGGCGAGTTCAAATTGCGTTCCGTCAATGTTCTCGATTTGTTGTCCGTGCGTTGCGGTGACGACAACTATCGATGCAAACACACGCCGAAGACTTTATCTACTGAGACTACAATTTTATTTAGGGTTTTTGTCCTAACAAACCACTTACCCTTCTATATTTCTCAAAACTAAAATCGAATGGTAATAATATACATATGTATATATCCCATCCGATTTATTTGTATTTGTGGACTTCGTGATGGCTGTATCTGTAGCTCTGTGTGAAGGGTTGGAGTAGCCTCTGTCCGTCGTTCTTCGTTCATCGCGCGACCGCTACGGTGAAGCGCTGCTGGCGCTAAGCAAGTTAATTCAAGCGTGTACAGGACGACGTGGAAACAGTCTAAACTAGGTAGGACTAGATAGGACGCTTTAGCTAACACAGAGGCCGATGTTGAACTGAGTGTAACCAGTGCACGGCGAACCATCACTACTACGGCGGTGGTGGTGGCGGTGGCTGTTAGCAGGGTGGAAAGCAGAAAAGATCGCAAGAGGACGACGTCAGTAGTTTCTGTCGAACGAAGTGAGGTAAGAGCGACAGCTGGGGAACCGACTCAGCGCTAATAGATAGTTTCGGGCTGTTGGAACATCTCGTGTGCCCCTATGCTAACGCGTTATCCCATAACATTCGCTGCTCCCCTCCTCCTCCTCCTCCTCCTTCACCCTCCACCTCCTGCACCCCCTTGCCAAACGTCCTGGTCGCCTCTGAATCTCTTCCCAGACTACTTACCTCGGTTTCGGCAATCCCCGAAACGACGCCACTGCTGCTAGATCATGGAAGGCCTCTACGGAGGTCAAAGCATTCCCCCTAGCTCCCCACGATCTCACGGCTGTCTCTGTGGGAGGAGGAAAGCTAGTGGACGGAGAATCCCTTGTCGTGCGTCTGTATGGTCGGATCTAAGAGAGAATCCTTCGACGAACCCCCAGGGGCTCGAGTTGTACCGTGGTTTGTGAAGGTTCCACACACACACACACACACACACACACACACACAGTAGCCTCTCCACCCTTCTCAGAGGCCGTGGAAGCCGCCAGTGAGGGCTCTCTTCGGGTATTTACCGCCCCCGGTTCCACATCCACATTGAGGAGTAGGAGGCAGTTCCTCATCCATCCACTCGACCCGGCTACTTCTGTGTCCCTAGAAAATTACAGCCTTCATCATGTGGACGATGTCAGGCCATCGAAGAAGCAAGCGTAGGGCATCAGGGGAACCGGTGAGTATGGCGACCCAGGGGGAAGATGCGGCGCTAACGCAGAGTCTGCCATGAGAGAACTCCGCAGAGACAACCGATGTAGTCGGACCGAAAAGAGCCCGACAAAGACAACTATTTTCGAGGAGCGGCGAGTTGGAGTGCCTGGCGCGAAGTGACAGAGCCAACTCACTCGTACGTTGCGCCAGCGATGCCCACGGTTGGTGAACTTCAGCTGCTACTCTTGCTTGAGACCTATAGTGGGTAGCATTGTTGCTTGCACAAGGGCGAAAGCAAAATTTCGGTGTAAGAAAATGCGTGTGTGTGTGTGTGTGTGTGTGTGTGTG
>MNPL01025682.1:891-34263 GCA_002081605.1 Tropilaelaps mercedesae
GGACACTAATTTCAACTCGTCCTCGATTTAGACCTCCTACCCATCCATACGTCGTTGATGCTGGCCGTCGGAACCAGCGTATGCAGCTATACCATTTAAAGCTGTGCGATCTACCGACAGTAACGTTGGTTTGTATATGTATGTATGTGCGTATGAATAAAAGAGCAAAGAATAGGAAAAAAGTCAAAGCTGAAACCTGAAGAAGGTAATAAAATGAAGCCTGAGAGGGAGGCATCAGCGATGACGACGACAACATAGTCACCCACGGCCACAACAGCCATGACAGTTATAGCGAAACCTTAAGCATTGATGTTACCCTCCAGCTCTATTGCAGGGCTGTTCGTCGTCATGAGAGTTTCCCTTTCGGGCCGACGCAGCCGGAGTAAGAACTGCGCGTGCCATTTGCTCTAGCCTATGCTTTTCTTTCTAATTCTATGCTTTGGTGTGCGTTTCGTGAGCCATACAAGCGCAGCGGTTGCGGCAGCCGCGGTACTGTGGTTGGGTGACGGTGCACCAGGAGGCCAGTGCCACTGGTCCGTTATAGCACGTATAGCCAGAACCATCTCAAAGTATTTGGCGTCGGAAGAGACAGGTCTTTGGATGCGCTTCTCAGACTGCATGGGGACCAGTTTTATGTTCAATTTAATAGTGCCTGGTTAATTGCAAAGTGGCTGTGTTGGTACTGTTGGTAGTGATCGATTGTCGTGGACAGTCGGAAATAACAGAAGGAAGTGGTTCAAAACATAATCGTGGTCGGGGTTGAAAGCTGTTAATAATTATTAGATATTGTATATGTACATAGGCTCAAGCGTGCATACATACGTCTTCTTGCTAATGCTGCCAAGTGGGCATATGCTTACACAGAACTGTCCTGGTAAGTCATCGGCGAAGGTCCATGTGCATATAGCAGTTGAGCAATTTGTTTTGGACAGTAATTAAGACCCACACGTTCAAGACCATGGTCCGAAACATGAGTCAGATAATGTAGATTTCCGTGACCTCACTTAAGATAACAATCGGAAGCTTTATACTTAAGCGTTTTGCACGAATATCATTTTTCCGAATACAAAAATTAAAGTGTTTTTTCTTATCTGCAAATATCATAAGGTCAAAGATATGCATTTAAATTTTTATGATATGGGGCGTGTAATACATGGCGCATTTCCCACTGTCTTTATGGCGAGTTTTCTATTATCTAATAATGCTCCTTTTTACGCAGTGTTGCTTAATGTATGCTTATACTCAAATATTGGACGAGAATCTCAAAGATGACTTACTAACATCACGTGCATTGTGTGCGCTATTCGTATATCTACCCTTCTCCAGCGTTCCTAGCGGACATTACCATTAATATATTCAGTACACGTGGGCCTATGCTGGCTCACTTTCGTGACACTCCTATGTGGCCGACCGTCACAGGAAGGCATGCGCACCAGCTACCCAACCTACGTAACCAAATGTATTGAGCTTACAAACATCGAGAATTGCAAGTTAATCTTACTTGGTTAAATAGACTAGTTTATTAGGGTTTATTAGTTTTGAGTAATACTGTACCACTAACTTCTGGGTACAGTTTAAAATGCGCCGATAAATAAGGCGCAACCTAAAAATACGTATAGGTGAAAGAAATATATAAATAAAATAAAGATATTTCGGAGTCTGAATATCAATTCAACCCTCATTTTTATTGTTTGAGTTTTTGCTGATGCTCGGAACCTCTCATACTGAGCTATTTCATGGCTTTGCAGGGGGAGGATGCTCCGACAATAGTGACAAATAGTGTCAAATAGGATGACATTCAGTTTGACTTTGGACTTCTTTTCACACTGCATTAATTAACTAAGCGACTGTACTTTTCATTTTAATTTCGTGATACGAAAGTAAAGGACGTAAACTTTTCCTGGAGTTCTAGGTAGTGAAAGGTGACAATCCGCGTATGTTAGCTTCTATGTGTGAAAACTTGGTCTACAGAAACTAAGATGGTTCTCGCATTCAAGAATCCTACTTTGTGAGCCATTTTAGGACTGCAACTCTTTTGCTGTTTGCACTCTTCAGGAAACATGCAGTAGTCTTCCGTGCATGATCTACGTGCAGCATATACCTTTCAACGACAAGATTACTGCTACAAGATCAAGATGATTTCAGATTGCGTATATAGAATATTAAGTCGGTGATTCGCTTCTTTCACGAGCATCGAATACCGGTATTGTATCTCACTCATGCCTGAACAACAGAGTCAGCAGACACGAACCACTATGAACGAGCTGTACACGCGCGCATTTGGTGTACAAGGTTTGCAGGGCTTCGACCTCTCAGAAGCATTTTCTTCTGTGCAGACGACACCGATCATATGTACCTTTAACATGCTTAGGTTCAGTCGCCAATAAGCTTTTTCAATTTATTTTAGAGCATTCCAACCTTGCCGAACTTTTTTCCCTTATTCTCCTTTCATGGCCCTCATCATAGTAATCTCCATTACCGAACCCTTTTCTTATTTTCCTTCCATAGCTGTCATCGTAGTAATCTTCGGTAACGTTCGACTGCGTCAAAACCTTAAATGTTCGTCTGTAAATATGTCACCGCAATTGTCACATTGTTGGCAGCTGCAGCAGCTTCGACTGCAGTCAAAGTAAGCATAATGGAAAACTTGGGTATAAGCTATAGTTTGTGTAATACACAAAATTTCCAATCGAGGCGTTCAATGTACCCCGTGTGTGTTCATTGTTTACAATTGTAAGGTTAAAATGAAAATTTTCTCTAACATATTTTGAGAGTCTTTCTAAAACGTTTGAAATCATATTTATATGTATCAACCTGAATATTACATCTTTCTGGTTTTTCCTATCAAGTCGCAGTTGGGTTATATATATATATATATATATATATGTTTTCAAAAAAATAGTGTTGGCATTTTTTAAAATGCTAAAGGTGGTAGATGTCAGTGCTCCTTGTGTGACGAAAGCAGAATAAAATTCACTTACGCAGTAACATTTTGCCTGTTGCAGCCAACTGAGGATATTGTGTCGGCAATCTCTCACTTGCTCGCACGTAAGTGGGACATACTTATATCATAATTCATCAATTGAATGTGATAATATTAACAGAATAACTTTAACCAAATGACACTGTCGTTACGAGTGTAAAGGCTATATTAAGGCTCGATAATTCATTAGGGAAAGTAGTTATAGGTAGTTTTTAGGCTAGAATATTCAAATAGAACTAGAAGCGGGGGGATGCTCTGCCACTCATTTTTTAATTAGCAGGGGGTGAACGCGTGGAAGAGGCAGAGATCATTTCCGTTCAACGCGCGGGCCGATGGCGAAGGTCAAGCCATCAGAACAACGCCAACATTGCACTAAATGCCTTCGGCCGTAGCCTACGTCTGAAGCTAAAACGGAACAAACGGCTTGTGAGCCGACATTTTCTGCTTGGAAGCAATGCCGGGGCGCATTTGGAGGACCAACTAGCAGTTGACACGGAGTACGTGACCAAATACCTCTATACTACTATAAGATGTGATTGCTTAATTATATTCTATAATCTGATTACGTGTGGCATGCCAGTTCTATTCAATCTTGTTTGAATAATACTGGCTTGTTTGACTGTAAAAAACAGGACTACTAGAGATGCTTTTCCTAACATATACTGGTATACTGTTGAAGTACAAGGAAAGTGGTTTATTATTTACTGGGTTGCTCTAGCTTGATGATGTCTTGGCGATATAAGCACTTCACTTCAATTTGCTTGGAAATATCTTAAGGTACTAGCTAAGGTGTATGGCTACACTAAGGTTACCAAAAAGATGCTAAGTTACTAATTATAAACATATGAACCGATCTACAGGTAGGGGCAGTTTCGACCATATATTTGGCAACCGTACATGTTTTAACCATGCGTTACCCTGATCAAAAGTATAGTTGTTAATGCTGAAGTACAAAATAAGCTGAATACAGTGGGCCCAAATTAATACATCCAAGCCACTCCAGATGAGCGACGAAGTGAGTTACAGATGGCGCTAATGGGCCTCACCACGAAAATGCGCTCGTTGAGGCAAGATTCCTTATCTACATTACAGGTAGATTATAAACATTAGCTTTTGGCGTATTAATAAATTCCTAATGACTTACTTTAGGCCTCGAGATCCGGGTTGTGCGCTTCAAGGGTGCAGGATTTTCTATGTCCAAATGTCCGGTTTGCTGTGGGGACAATAATTGCAAAGAAGCCGCAAGCACCACATAACTTGTACAACAAAAAAATAGGACAATATATCGCTGAGGTATCACCGTATACCACAGAAAGACAACAAAAGTACTACAAAGGAGCCGCAAGACACCATAGAAGAAACCATGAAAATATTGTGACATACTACAAAAGTAACACAACAAATAATATATCACAGTATATCACAAAGATACCAATAAGTGTCACAAAGGAGTTACAGTGTACTGCGAAAACATCGGAATGGCACTGCCAAACATGCACCTCAAAGTACCTCAAACATTCCACGTAGGTACCTCTAAGGTACCACATAGGTAAATTACTATTAAGAGTACAGTTCCAAATATAGACATCGAAAAATATCTATAAGAATGACCCAAACCCCGGTGAGTTCAGGGCTTGATCATGGGGAGAGCAAAAAAACCTGCTTTGACACATTGGCGGAAATCCGGGTATGGGATGCCAACGCCATATACACTAATGCATGATGCCGTGTTAATTGGATGCAAGGAAAGCTACCTTGCACTTACTAATAGGTTTTCCGTTATGACAATAAAAGTTACAGAGCAATTTCTGCATAAAGTATATTGCCAGCTTTTTGTGTTTTTTAGGTGCTACTACACTGGTAGAGTCCTTGGAGAAGCTTCTTCAAAAGTGGCTGTATCTTTATGTGATGGTGGAGTTCGAGGAATGGTCTACTTTGGGTCAGAAAACAACACCTTCGCAATATACCCACTGCCCCAAAATAAATTCCTAGCAGACGTTGTCAGTAATGCGCACGTCATTGTTAGCATCAACCGCACCACCGTACTAAGACCTGAATTTGATGGTACAGATCCTAACCGCCGATTAAGGTTCATGAATTGAAACCACTTGTAGAAGCTTAGTGTTATCAATTTATGGACCAGCTATTGTATGATAGTAAATCTGCTTTTCTCTCGCAGTCTACTTTCCACCGTTAGCGCAATCCATGTTGCTTGAACTGATTCGGAAAGCTTGTCCACAAATAATTCAAAAAGGTTCACTTATGTAAGGAACTCAATTTATGCTGTACCTATAAACGTTATGAGCAGATCCCTCGGTACATGAATTTGTGCTCCATTTCTTTAGAATCTTCCGATAGAGTCTTGATTCGTGAGCTTCCGGGCGAAATGTCCCGACACTCCAGGAGCCACGTCTGGGTACCAGCCGCGCTGACGATGTCAACTTCAAATCTTCGTAGAAACATGACGCGAATTCGAACGCAGAAGGCCATTGTCGAAGCGGCATTTTTCGTGGATGAAAGCCTTTACAAACACATCGAGCAGGTGTTTCCTAACGACACAAAAAGACAGGTTGTAATTTTCGCGCTCACACTCATCAACCAACTGCAGGTAGTCTACGAACAAGAGTCTCTTGCTGGCTTAGTAAGCATAACGCTTACGTACCTTGAAATTATGTATCCTCAGGCACAGGTAAGCGAAGTGACGAATTTGCTAAGTTATTAAATACCCACCCACAGTAAGGCAATGTTTATTGTATCTTTTCCTGAAAGTAACATGAATAAAACTGTATACTTCATCATTTAGCTTTAAAGCACCTTAAAATCGGTGTGTCTAGCAAAAAGATGGTAGATCTACCTTTTTTTCTCAGACTTTTTGGTGCCAAAATTCAGATTCGTTCTACCCACCTACATAGTTTTGCCTTAAGTTTTGTTTAATAAGTATGCTTGTAGTTTACAAATTGACTCAAAACGAGTGACCTTTTTATCGGTAGGACAAAATACCAGCTAATCAGGATTACGACTATTACTTGACCTCGTTCTGTATATATCAACAAGCTCGAAGAAATACAAAAGACAGTGATTACACTCACTGGGACTACGCAGTTCTGATCTCAGGTACACTTCATGACCTAGGTTTTTCTTCTTGTTAAACTTTTTTTTTCTTCTTGTTAAACTTCTCTCGATTAAATAAATAAATTACTTACATATATTATCATATATGGTATATACCCTATTCATACGTATATATTTAAATTCCAGGTGAATTAAATAAATGATGTATAAAAGTCACTTACCTTACTTTTTTTCTACTTCCTAGAGTCGAGGATACTAAAAGGTCAAACATATGAAAGCGTTAATCCAAAAATACATTTTCAAATTTGTAATTTAATTCAAAGGTGTCTTTATTAACTCTTTTGGTATGTACATTTTTACCAGCAATGAACATGTACGCTTTAAATAAACACGGTCAGAGAATGAAGGATGTAGTAGGCATGACTGCCGTGGGCGGCATGTGTAACGAGCTGCATTCGTGCGCTCTCCTTGAGGGACGGGACCTGCAGAGTGCCCACATAATCGCCCATGAGACCGGCCATTCGCTCGGAATGGATCATGATGGCGAAGGGGACAACAGAGATTGTCCTTGGAACAAATTTATCATGAGTTCTACTACCGGTTTTACTAAGAAAACGTGGTCGAGATGCAGCCTTAAGTCGTTGCGTGCTTTTCTCAACACTGAACGCGCTGACTGCCTTTATAAACGGTGAGCTCCGAATTAATGATATTAACTGGATCATCTTAAGGTAATTAGCCACTAGAGCAGTTATTACCGTGAACATTGTTCGGGTGGCTAGCCTGCTTGAGTGGCCACATTGCGTCATGTGAATTCACTTGTTTTGTACTTGAGTCATTGCAGGTCATCGCACAAGGACCTGATGTCGGGCCCCGAGTCGCGGATATACAAGGAGTTTCCAGGGGTTCATTATACGGCTGATCAGCAGTGTGAAATGAAGTTTGGTAATGGTAACCGGCACGCAGAATCACAGAACCTTGAGGATGTATGCAGGATTCTTAAATGTCAGCAACGTATAGGCACAACTCGTGTGGTTCGCACAGGAGGCTACACAGCAATGGAAGGGACGGAGTGTGGACAATATAAGGTTTGTTTTGCAATGTCTGGATAGTGTATGGAGGTGACAGCTGTTAGCAATGCGCTATCCCATGACGATACAGCTTTACCCTGTTGTTCTATGTGGATAAATATTCGTTAAACCCGAACATTTCCGCTAACCTTCCTTCCGTAGCTTATCAATGCCAAATGAGGCTTCAAAAGGAACACTAAGATAATGACTGACATGTTAGCTAGAAATTTCTTATAAGTTTCAGTAAAATGACAGAGAAATGTTACCATGCAGTGTGATTGCACTCCACACTGATTTATTCTTTTTAACTGTAAGACTTTTGGGACATCCTACTTTTATGTAAAGAGAAATGAATATGCCATGAACTTATGAAAATAATTTTCAATTATTGGTATTATGCTAGATTGCATCCAAAATCAACTGTCCACAAATGCCTAAATTATTTAATACTCATTTTCTATCCTCAGGGTTAAAAATAAAGCAAATCAAAAGTTCACTTTATGCAGTGCATGCAGGTATGCGTCTTATCTCATTAATTTAAAAAGACTTTTTATTCACTTGGCTTTCCTAAAGCCTTCTTACATTATTTTCTGTTTTTACACATGCGAATGACATACTCTATGTTTTTACAGTGGTGTCGCGGCGGGGTGTGCACTGAGATTACCGAAGCGGACCACAACTTAGTGCGAGTGTTAAATGAATCCTTGAATCGCGTTCTTGGAAGCGGTAAAGACCATTTACTATTACCCGCTCCGCGAATCCGAGCTCGTCCACCTTTGGTTCTTTCGGTGACAACAGTTACGCCAGAACTTCCCGTTCAGGCTTCTTGGACTGCATGGTCGGATTGGGGACCCTGCGAGAGCGATTGTACAGCTCGTAGTGGCCATGTACCAAAGAGTATTCGTATTTCTACTAGAAGCTGTATGGATGTCAATACGTACGTACTACTAGAAACACTAGTTTCAACCTTAAAAAGGCGGCTGTGTTTGTAGACAATGGATTGCTATTTATCGCATGTGACGAACGGACCTTCCTAATATGTTTTTAGTATCGTTGCCGCAACGTCTCTTTCCAGCTCATCGATTGCCTTTCATGGATATTAACACGATTGATAATATTACAGAAACAACACAATTTCATTGGACAAATGTGCAAGTTCTGATTCGCACGATGGCATTCGATCACAACTTTGCCAGATTACTGCTGTAAGTATACAAATCAATTTTGGTTTTTTTGCAAATTATTTTATTCTATTAAGATTTGGTTGGTTTACCTTTATTACATGTACTGCTTCAAAACACCGTCGAAATAATAGAGTTTTAAATACCTAGTCACAGTTAACTCTTTATGGGTTTTCAAGAAACAGACCGTTTTTGTGTTCTTAGTGCGGTTCACGCGTTACCGATCTGGATCGCATGATTCAAAGCACTTGTGTAGCAGCCATGGAGCGTAACACAAGTTATATTGGAACCGGGACTCAGTTTCACCAAAATAATGGTCAGTTTTTGTTCGTCGTCTAGTTACTTCACACTGTATAGCCACGTGCAGCATTTGCCGGGAGAATATATATATATCATGTAGAACAGGTTGAGCTTACGCTAAGGGTACAAGCATTTTTGCACCTTTTTAAGTGAAGAATAAATTCACTAATGACATATTATACTACGAAACAGAACGATATTCGTGCCGTATTTGGTGTCGTCGTGAAAATGGGGTAGCGGACTACATGGGAGTTTTACCGGATGGCGCTGAGTGCTATGTTTCCGGCCAGCCTGCCAACAAGTTCTGCGTCAAAGGCAACTGTATGCGTTTCGATTGCCAGGGAAATTCTATTCAAGTTCAACGCGAACCCCGGCCCGAAGAATGGAGTAAGTAAACTATATAATACTGGAAAACATTTAGCAAGATAAAACATACACAAATATCTTTGGTCCGTACAAGGAAAATTTATGCCAACCTTATAAATTAACCGTTTCATAAAAATTAACAAATCGGTAATGTTATTGAATAGAAGTATGTTTTATGATTCTCCTTTTTTTTTCATTTAACAATTGTTCATATTATGTCGTATTCCTAGAATATCTCAAAGAACTAACACCAGTTATAGCAGAAAAAAAACGTTGTTTCTTCTTTTTTTTACCTTATATAGCTTGTGTAGCACCAGAGGTTCAAATTCGATCAAAACCAGTGTCGAAGAAGCGCCCATTAGAAGGTGGTAATTCAAGACATGGGAATAATCGAAAGGAGTGCAAGCATTCTTGCATTCATGGAGGGAGGGGAACTCTTCTTCAACTCGGCTGGTAAAGTTGATCTTTTCATTATTAATTAAATCTTTCAGGTGATGTTTTTTACAACCGCCTCACAAAATGTATTTCTTCTTGATTAAATTATTCATTATGACGGATTTGACATTCGTGTAAAGAGAAAACCTGAGCGCAGCTGTTTCACAGTATAATATTTGAGAACAAATAATCACCGATGAATCCATTGTACGAAACGATTTTACTAAGAACGAGGCTTATCCGACGCACATTTTGATAATAAGAGATTTGCAGATTTTGGTTTTCATAGTTCACATGTTCTTATGTTTCCCATGTTGTCCGTGCTGCTTTATGTTCCATGGTTTTTCCTCTTTTACTCTATTTTTTAGCGCATAGATCTGAACTTTACTGAAGCTTGTTTAATCGTACTATGTCATTTAACGCAAGTTTTGGTGAACGTTCGATCTATCAAACTGATTGATTCTATAATATATATTCGCTTTTCTATACATTTAGTGTGCCATAAAAGCATGCATGGTATTGAGCGGAACCGTTTTAATCCACTAGTAGCACTATGACTGTTCAACTTCAATTTACGTTTTAGACACATAAGCATGTCTTCCTTTTCATAATAGTTCTTTATTGGATTAAACAAGCAAAAACACTCTTTCTCGAATTCTGGCTTTTGGAATACCGTCCATTTAACTAAATTCCTAGTGAGACAATTATAGTAATCAAGAGGCAGTACAATTTTGCCTAGAACCAAATGTGTCACGGTTTCTTTTATTGAATCTCATTATAGTACCGATTGTGCTATGGATTCAATGGGACTCTGCGATGATCACAGTCAGGTGGGTAAGCTCCACTCTCGTTTAGCACATACCGATAGACAGTCAAATAATTACTGATTTTGGCAATCATATTGGTATTTAATTCGATTTATTTACCTGTTCTAATAGATGTTAACTACATTTGCGATGTATCATTCCTGAATTTGGCATAACTATACTTATTCCTGTATTATAACTTATAAATTGTTACTGCAGTGTGTCTCTTTAATCGATGTGAACGAATACGCGACGATTTTATGCAAAAAACATCAACACAAATTGTCGCATCTTCTCAACGGCGTTGGTATTCAGAAGCGCTACACAGAATATGGTACGTATTAGATCTATTTTTTTTAAAGACAGTATTTTTGGTACAGTTTCCTAACCAGTGTTCTGATGATGTGTACCTGGAAACGCACATACGTGTCTGGTCTCAACCGCGCAGTCAGCGGTGTACGTTTTATTCTGCTAGAGTTTTGCTTATTCTGAGGAGTACATTGACACGTTGGTCTGAAAATATTGGCGTTTTATATGTAGAACTCCGTACCAACTCTAATAGTACACTCTTCCAGTCATTCGTGCTCTTCACGAGATCGTTCATAGAATGACGAAATATGAGCGGGGTATTCCCGCACACAAGATGCAGTGGTGCCTTCTTTAATTTTCTTGAAAATAAACGCATCAAGAAAACTTTAGTCTACTCTTTAATTATTGAAGCGCTAAACCTCTATTACTTATTATTAATTCTGCCTTTCCCTGTCTCTGTGTTTATACTTATTTTGTGGCCTCCAACATTCAGAAGATGACGTCAATGACCAATGCGTGGTAGCCTGCCAGGATCTCGTCAATCCTTTGGTGTACTACGGGCTAGATACGATCGACAACACGCAGTTCCCTCCAGGGACACCCTGCGTCGCCGAAGGTAACCTCAGAGGCTACTGCCACTTCGGAAAATGTATTGACGAAAGCAAGTTCCAAGTTTCTTTGCATCGCACCACTCAACAAGGCGAAGGACGGACTAATAATCAGACCAACGTGACGGCCCCACGCGTTGGCGATACTGCCAACTTTGAGGCCCAATACGGTAAGAGCATATTGGCTGCTTGAATATATGCGCTCCAATGACGACCATTGTGTGGAATACGTGACTAAGTACTAAATTATTTTGATCACAGGAACGCGCGGTGCCACAAGGACTCGACGATTGGCCTCGCAACGTATCCATCTAGTCAGCCTCAAAGCGATACTCGGCAATATGACAACTAGCTAATTTTTGTACTGCCCGATGACTAACGTTATCGTCATGTATATACGATATAGAAAACATATACTACTTTGTAATATTACATTTAAACACATACCAAAGAGAAAGCACGATAAAGTATACTCTTATACAACGAACAACTAATTTTCCTTTATTTGTAGTTTAGAAAACAAGTTGAAGCTGGCTATACAATATACAGCACGAATTACTATGTGTATTCATTAAGATAAAAAGCTACACTTGCCTACTTTACTGACCGTCAGCATTTGATTGTATAGCCTGCCTAAAATACTGCTGTAACAAGAATATGTTTGTCCATGTTCATTATGCTTTATTCTTGCACCCACATAAGTCTAGACCTACACTGGCCTTAAATTTCTTGGTATTGGCCTTCTTTGGTTGTTCTACGTGAGATTATGAATACGAACTTAACGCTGTGCAATCACCCGTGAAGTGGCCGGCTACGGTAAATTTTTTCCTTTGCATGCCTTGGGGATTAATGAGCTCCAAAGCGGAGTAGACTTTTCCACTTTCTCCCCCGCTAAATGGTCAATTTGAAATATCCATTCTCTGGCTCCGCAGCAGAGACGGGCTAACGTGTGGCACTCTTACAGGATGGGGCCGCAAACGAGAAATGAGCGCTGCTGCACTGGCCGTTGTTATTGGCTTGGGGCTTTCATAATGCGTATTTTCATTACTTTTAGCGTGCACGGATTACTAATCAGATGTACCCAGCTGATCTTGTCGGTGGTTCTCGTTGCTCCAGAGCCACGTTTAGTTCGGCCCTGCTTGGGGCCTGGCTGCTGCGGAGACCCGAAGATTCACCGCCTTTTGAACCGGCTCCTGACTCGCTTTCTCTCTCTTTTCTCTGTCCTTCGACTGCCTGGTGGACTTCGTCAAATGATAGTCGGATAGAACTCGCCGGTGAGTACGACCATTCGGGGATAGACTGCATCAGAGTACCCTTGCGGCTTGGTAGTGGCCCATGGCTTGGATGGTAAATAGAAGCATGGCCGGGCAGTCGAGGAGGTGGCGGCGAAAGCCCGGAATCTTCGTCCGGCCTGTCGCATTCTCCTACTGGCATGGCCATTGTAACGTGGCCTACATCGCTCACAAACATTGCTCCACCGACTCCTCCAGAGCATGTTCTCTGAGGGGAAGTGATTGGTGATTCAGAAGAAGGATACGCAGGCTCATCTGATGCAGTCAAGGGTTTTTTGAGCACGAGGAAGGTCACGCAGCCTGCAACAAATGACGTACACCAATTTACGTAGTGAATTTTTTTGTCTTTCTATTTTTGTTATGTTCTAACGTTCTACGAGCAATGTTCCAATAAACCATTTCTTGTACAAACATCCAAAATATTACTCTTATATCAGATTTATTAGGCAAGGATATATGATTCAGGCGCCTATAACGTGCGTACATTGAAGCCTCTAATTTAACTATTATATTATTTGTAGTAACATCATTAGTGTACGTTTAACGGGTTTCGTAGGAATCTATTACAGAATCTTAGCACCATAACACTAGTAGCTTTTTATTACCAGTAGGTGTATCATTGTGTTCCAGAATGTCTAGCCACAACACCGATTTGTTTAATCCTACAGCCGTAAAATGCAATATCTACTTACCAACGAGTGTTGCGATAAGCGAAACAATTCCAATGACCATTCCAGCCACTTCACCGGCCCGTAACCTTTCTTGCTCATCTTTCTGGGCGGGCGTTTCTGGCTGACTATCTTCGTCGGTCGATGGTAACTGCTGGTGTGGGTATCTACTCCGAATCGCTTCAGAAGCACTCCGCTGTTGCTCTTCACTTCGTTCAGATGCTTGTACATGTTTTTGGTGGTCACTGTGCGGCTGTTAAATAACATCCAACATTATTGTAAATTTCCATCGTATCTTTTTTTGGCATTTATTCTTCGGATACCGACGGGCACTCTGTTGACAGCGAATAGTTGGGGTCATCTTAGATAAGTACCTTGTACGCCCTTTTTCGCAAAACAAGGGACCATATCTGCACTAAGGGGTACGTCTCCAGCTCTACAGGATAAGTGATGCAGCGTTAACCCGTAACCTCTTATTCAATATATTTTTACCCTCCAACTTAAATTTAGCAGGCCCTTTGTAAAAATAGTTAAAACCTTCTTACTTATAAGGATGACCATTCCTCAGTCCGACTTGTGCTGCCTCATAAATCGACTTAGTTAGATGGGATGGAGTGACTGAATTACTTAAAATCTTAGTAGGTATTTCTATATACTTAGCAGAGCAATAAATGGTAATCATATAAATTAATTATAGATTAACATATTATATTAGATATAGATTTGATATCGGACGTAATTGGAGCATTACAAGAAAATGACGTCCTAAAGATAAAAAATGTATCCAATGGGTTCAGTTTTCTGAATTTAAGTTTCAATTTTGAATTAAAATGCACTACCCTATCTTGCTGGTTCAATTAGCTGGTAGGATTTAACAAACCTATTTTCATTCCATCCAACGGTCAAATTAATTATATTAATACAATAATTCCAAGGTAATTCCAAGATAATTGGAGTACGCGGGTTAACTGTAAAACCTGCATTGATATCGTAGCAGGTATGTGTTGACCCACCGGTCCGATAAACGTTGCTTGGGAACCGTACATTGCGCCTTGTGGGTTTAGAGTTTCACTCTCTTTGGTGTTCATGTAGAAAGTGGCTGTCTCCGATCTTGAGAGGCCTCTCGGGGGTCCTGAATGTGTGGCGGCCTGTGTCGATGTGGAATAAGGTGGCGGGATCGCCAGAGATGCATCTGGAGCACGATGCGGAGTCGATAAATAGGTAGGAGAAATGTTGCCTGGCGTTTGAGCGACGCCCTCCGCCGTGCTTGGCCGCCCTGGAGGTGCGGGCGGTGTCGGGAAAATCATAGTTGGCGAACCTAGGGAGGTGGGTCCCAATGTAACTAGAATAAAGCGGCCATTTTATTTATATTAAGTATTACGTATACCAATCCGGTGTAACGTAGGAATGAATTTAATCAAATTAAACTTTAAAAGCTTTAGAGGCAATATCATGGGTTTGAACAAGACAGTATTGAGATATTGGGTGTCACCTAACAAAAGCACGGTGTAAATGCGCTCTCTTAGGCTGAACATGCTCTCGCTCGGTGAAGACTAATATAGCTTATGACCTCTAAACTATAATTGACATCATATTTCGTAATTCTTACGTCAACGGATGCTCGAATATAATAGAAAAAGGTAGGCAAGATAACCACTAATCGTGTTTTCTTTTACTTTTATTTCCTTGCGATTTTTATATAACGCGCTTCATCAGTGCAAGAAGTTATGATAAATTCGACAATTTCTATTGACCGGTTATATCCCCTCACGCCTCCGACTTTTGCCTTCTTAAACAAGCGATGGCGCTGTTAATAAAGTTTTCTTTGTTCCATATAGTTTTCCACTGGGTGACGAGTAAGCGGAAACTTATCGATTAGAATGGGCGGTCAACTTAAGCAAGTCAGGCGAAGCAGCAGCATAATTCCTCCTGTTTTAACTCATCTCGCATTCAATATGCTTTGTCGTTAACCCTTGTCCACTCCGTTGATGTTGCCATCACTTTAATTTCTGTCTATTGTTGTGGTCGCGGTGTGGCGGCATTGTTTGCAAATGAACGAACCACTCTCTCCCTTGTGCTACTCGCTGAAAAAATTATTCTTGTTCCTGCATAAAGCCACGAGATTGTAGTTGAATAAAAGCTTTACGATGGTTGTCCTAGTCGTGTTGCCGTCATCATCGTTACATTGCTTGGTGACTTATATAGGCGTTGTGCTCTGTCGACATGGCACCATTCTCTTTGCGTCCGCTTACACTCACAAGTAAGCCTGTCTGCTTAACGCTACGATGATACTTCCATGTGGTACCAGGAGGCAAATATGAAAAAAGAAAGAAGCAGTAGCATCATCTCTACTGGCGGATGACTTTGCCGTTACCTCGTGAATGTTGACGAAATACCTGCTAGCGGTGGTAATTGTGATGCTTGTGACGACGTCGAAGTATCCGGCCTACAATAATATCAAAGCGCGCTTTCCAGCCAGCCGCCAAACGTCATGTGGAACTGAAGTAACCGGAGCAAACAACAACAACGGACCGAGTGACGGATCCCTGGGGTGCAGAAGGGGCATAGAAGGTTCAGCAGAAGACGTAAGGCACAGACAAAATGTCCCTTTCTCCCTCTACCCTTACTGCCCATGGGCAATGATGCTGGCGGGAGTGATGACGTTTGAGTCATTGACGATGGGGTTGACACCACCACAACTCCGACAATCGCGACGGTGTGTTACTGAATTGGACCTGTTTGGGTGCTTTATCTGAACGGCGGCGGAATCGACTGCCACTTCTTTAAGTCACTGGCATACAAGCTGGCTCAAGCAGTAAGCCGAGACTACGAAGCGTCTCCGAGAACGTCAAGAAGACCTGTCTTCGTTGCAGACCTTTGATCCTTAGTTGGCGTAAACGTCATGTCGGCCTGTCACTTCGTCCCTTTTCTTGGAACATTTATATGGACAATAACATTAAAAACTACGACAGATTGTAGTAGTGACAGGAACAGATGTAATTATAAGCCAATGGCAATAAACATGCCCCTGGATCTTTACAAGTGCTGCCTTGTAGTAGCTGGCCATCGACATGCAGCACCATCCATGTCATATGTAAGAGATGTTAGTCTAACATATTAACAGTGTCAATAACAGCAACAAGTGTCTGGTATCCGATAAACGATATAAGGATACGTTAAAATTACGAGACTGCGTCAGAGTTGAAGTTTTAAAGAACCCGTTACATCAACTTAGATTAAATAAAAATAAATAAGAAGGCCAAACAACGATGCTTGGTATGTCAAACTAGGCAGTACCTCAATTTCCAGATATAACACCCAGTTAGGGCGCAGTCTCATATAGACCGTAATGCTGCTAGTGTTTTGTCTTCTGAGCATACCAATTTACACTACGATGACACATTAGAGGAAATAAAATTTAATTCGTCATGTTTCGACTTTGCCATGCCCAGTATAAAAAGATCAGGCACTTCTAATGAGTATTTATACTACCTCATGAAGTTGTTCTATAAAAAAAATTCAAGAAAGTCTTTGCTAAAGGTAAGATAATTTTAGACTAACCAGTGTCAATATTAGCCAAGGTTGAGGTAGTCTGAGGGGGTACAGGGGCTGAGGACTTTGTGGCTTCATTTTCCTCATTATTGGTTGCCTCCGATAAGTGAGCCATCATTGCGTTTTGTGTGCCTAACCAGGTATGATAGTCCATCGGTCTCTCTGAGGGTAATGTAAAAGGTGGGGGACCTGCGTTTCCAGAGGCAGGGGTTGGTGAAGTCCCTGGAGGCATACGCCCGTGCGGAGGGAAACTGGTTTTCCCTGCAGTAAGGCTGTGCAGGCCTGACGGAAACCGATATCCTGGGAACCGGGTGGTAAAAGCCGGTGATAAGGTTATGTGTGATCGAAAATTCGCCAAATCCAAGTTATGGGCAGCCCGCTCCGTGGTCGTGCTATCTTGTTCCGATGGCTCTGTATAAGACAGTGAAGTACCACACCATAAAAATTTTTTAACACAGATTTGACTCTGTTGTTTCAATGCTTTGAGAGTATTTGGATTCGGAAATTCTTTTTTAATTTTTTGAGAGAAATTTTCTAACACAAAAATAAAAATATTTTTTTCCGCTTGCGCTAAAAATATTTTTTTATGCCCCCGTACATATGTTCTAAACAACCTTCATTACTGGATGTTAACTCCGATGTCTCTGGCTCTCCTGTAGTAGCACTCGCTGTGGGACTTAATGATAATTCCGCTCTTCCGGTATTTGAGAATCTTTCCTTAATCGATTGTTCTTCATCGTTTTTGTCCTTGTCGTCGAGTATCGGAATGTCTCCTTTGGTACGCTGAACGTGGTACCTATATATTTGTGTAATCACACAAGTTACCAAAAAAACATCAAAAAAGCATCACAATAATGAACCAATCATCGAAAATTAAAATTTTTTACAACGCATCTCGTAACTAGAGTGTTGTCTACATTTGTACCATCTAGGATAGTTGTACCCGTACGGAGGCACCCTGATGGGTTTCCAGTACCCTGGCATCCCTATATAGTTTTTTCTCTCGGTTGTTTCGTCAGAGCGGCTGCCACCAGCAGAGAGTCTTTCTGTTGTGCTTATTTCATCACCTCCAGTCGCGCGTAGATGTGAACGCTTGAAAAACCAACACAAGCAGACGATGTAGATCTTAAAGGAAATGTCCCGTTCTTTCAGCAACCTTATGAGTTCACAAACCACGAAAACTTTTCAATGTACTTAAGTTCAGTGTGCGTTCAGCGTTAAAAATATGAAATATAAACCTAGAGTTCTCGCGATGATGTGGTCGAAAAAATAAGCGTTAATACGAAAAAATACTAAATACAAAATATAGATAATGAAACTGTTTACGTATTTTTTATGCTCTTTCGACACTTCTCTTTTATTAAAGGTAAACCAATATAAATGTGCGATGAAGTTTGTTGAGTTCAATCTGAGGTAACCAAAATATGAAGGCTATGTATGAGTGTTCAGCTCAAACGCAAAAAAGAAATACATATCCTTCAAAACAAATACATGTATTATGAAAGTTTAACAGTTTAGACATTTTTTATCTCAAAACGTATGTTATTTATTGATAAAATATGGAAAATAATTAAAAATAGATGGTGAAATTTAAACATGACTTTTCTAAAACAGAATGTGTCAGGGGTAACGGATGGCTAAGTTCTCACCGAAGACTGCCTGTAGTTCCCATTATTTGTTGAGTATCTAAACGGGATTATCTGTGAGAGTCTTTCTTTGTCTTCTCTACTGGTGTTTTCATGCTCCTCATTTTTAACTTTATGAGCTTCTCCATCGGGTTCCTCCAGATTTAGAGGAATTACAGGCGGCTTTCGTGGACGAAGCAGTTTCCTTCTTTGCATTAACGGAACGAAGTGATTTTCTGATGATATCGTCTCTGCTGTTTGGAAATAATTGGTTAGTTTGTTCCAGTAACTGAGAGAGAGGGAACCAAATACATTTTGTTATACATTTTGTGTGAATTTCTGTGAATTGCAGAATTTTCTGTGAAGCACTATCTCATTTCATAAGATATACTTTTTACTCAGACGTCGTAAGGTAATAAGATTATCATCCATGCTACCGTAAGGTTATACGTTATATTCATTTCATGCGTTTGTCATCACTCACTGGCAGCCAAAGCTAAAGTTTGTTGGTGCTGATTATTGAATTCGCCCTCTGGCCGCATTGGCCGTCGATACGGACTAACCCTCATAGCCGAATAATGAAATCTGAAATGTGATATTATGTCAATATTGTCGTTAGACTTCAGCCAACCAAGTTGGCAACATTTTTGCGCACTACTTTTTTGCACAATACCGTGCAAATTAACCTTTATTGTAAACTTGAGCTACAACGGCTAAAACATGGGTTTTTAAATAAAGCATTCATAGACAGAAGGTAATGCTACCGGCTTAGAGGATCGATTGTGGTATGGTCTTCCCAGGAACCTTTGTGAATACCGAAGGGGCCAGCGCGTCTCCTAAATGCTCCAGGTCGGTAAGTGAGGTGGTTCCATCTAAAATATACAAAAAAAACTGTCTTGTAGCAGGAATAGAAAATGGCGGTTTCACGTATTTCAGGCAACGACTAGGTTGACGTCTTAAAAGCTTCTAGCCGGTACACCTTTCTCCATAAAGTAAATGATTATGCGATCAAACTTTAAGCTTTGCATTTCCAGAATGATTGAATGCGATGTTTTCAAGAAATCGATCAGCGCGTATTGGGCAAATTTAGTGAAATTAAATAACGAATTATGGAATGGATATAATAACTCAAAGTTTTTTTTGTAGGAGTACGAAAAATGGGATACTATTGAACTTATTAGCACGAGTATATAAGCAGTTCATATTTAAAAAGAGAGTGAGTGCATCCTTAATACACTGCCTAGGAAACGGTTCAGCACGCAATATTGAAAAGTTAAACACGAAATTGCGAACCGCATCAATGACAGGGTAATCACAAAGTGTGAATAAATGGAATTTTTTAGAATCAGGTAAGAAGAAAGAGTAGTTCTGATCGTCGCTTAAACCGTGAACCTGTGCTCCAAGCCAAGTTATTTGGGGGCTCTGGAATAGACCAAGAGGGAGCACGGCTATTGACTTTTAATGGTACTCCTGAGGAATAACTTGTTGAAGTTGTCCAACGTATGTTTTGGTAAAGTAGCTAACTCCAGGAAACATGAAGCATCATTTGGTGTTTTTTCATGTAAGCTTGCTTGCATTCAGCATTGCCTCATCGAACTCGGAATTTCCCCAAACCATATATCTGAAATATATTGATTGTATCTATGCTTAGGAAATATGCCATCTATTTAGGAGGCACCTCACGCTGGACTAAATCTAACCTGTTCAATGAGTTGCTCACCTGTAATGTCTGAACTCGTGCTGTGGACTACCCAAGCCGCCTTTATATTGCGCTAGAGGGTAGTCGTGGGGGGATTGGCTGCAGACCGCGAAGAGGACATTGGCGAAGATGGCAATGCATGACAACACCCAAACACCGAACAACTGATTTGCCCCGGGTGTTAACACCGTCGCTATGTTACAAATTTTGCGTCTCAGTTATTGATATAAAACACGCCAGATCCATCTCTTGCTTGTATAGACGCTGGATAACTTTGGCAAGATAATATTCCTTCCCTCCAAACTTTATACACAAAAACTACATATTTAAATAAGTACTACATACATAAATACATTCGTTGTTTGGTTTGTACATGCTTTATGCTAACCTTTACTTTTCGTCAAGTGTGAACGCTTAGGCGAACTAGTGGTGCGAATTCAGATTTCAAAATTTTAATTCAATGTAATTGTAAAATTCAGATAAGCATCTGGATGTCCTATAAAACCTTTAACTCAATTAAGATTAAGTACGAATCGTATCAGGGACCCCTTCAAACACTACTACGTTCATTGACTCTTCTTATACTGAATTGCAACTGATAAATTTTGAAGAGGGAGAATGTGTAAACACCAGTCCAAGGACGCTTTGGCACGGCTACGTCGTCAAAGTCTTTAAATTGCAGATATTTGATGTAGACATTTGCTGGTTCACTGTAATTAATTTCTTCTAGTGTCGGATATCCACCAAAACGCATATCCTTTGTTATCGGGAGGCAACGCTTTGAGGCGATCTTCGCTTGGTTATTGACTGATCGGGAAGTTTAACTAATTTACTCTCGGGTCGTATACGTTAGACACATATATTAACCTTGCAAATATTTGTAGCGACTCCAGCGACCATGCGTTTCAAAGTGAATTTGCCCAGTGGTTTTGTAGGGCGCGGACTAGACATTGTTTTATAAGTCGACATATGCCCTATTTTAAAAAATCTTAATTGTCAACACATTCGTTAGAAGATTAAAATTAGCAAGGCTGTCCTGCTGTTTTATTGAATAATAGGTTGATTCAAGTTGATGTCCTGAATATGTGAGTTATCCTTCACTCTAAACATGTTACATTCTGTCACTGCAGAAATCATAAAAGCGCGTTCTCTGTATCTGGTATTGGTTAATATTGGTGACACTTAGAACAGGGCTTCCATTCCCTAAACCCTATTCACCCTAATTGTATTTGCATAAAATGGGCTCTTGTATTGGAGCTTCTTAGTCTAACCATGCAACACATTGAAAAACTCACCGCCCACAAGTCTCATGGTTTGGCCACCTGTTGTCTGGTTAGAGTCTTACGACCTCGTTGTCACTTTATCCCTATACATGATGCACTTCTTTCAGTGTTTTCACCTCATAACCGAGCCACACAAAGTAACTTTTTAACAACACTATGAACGAGCCTCAGTAGCGAGTCTAGTAGTGGGTCGTATCTAGAACTACCGGATCGTTACTTCACGCTGGTAGGTCAAATGGCTACTGAAGCCCGAGCCTTCTTGTGGGTCTGCTGACTGAGTTGTGGTCGCGCCGCTGCCGGTTCCGATTGCCAGGAGCGGTGGGAACGCCTTGTGAGGCGCGTTTCGCTTCAGCCATTGTCAAAATTCGTTTTGGATGAGAGAAAGCAGTTTGGACGGACAGTAGCACTAAAGGCAGCTATAGCAGTCCTAGTACAACTGTTGGTTGGAATGTGCTTTCACTCTCCACTGGTGGAGCTACAGTGTCACTGCAACCTAACGTTGCTGTCAACTTTGGTGTCGTCGTTATTGTTGTCGCTGCTGCTGCTAAAGCGCTCCCGTCTCCGCCACATAGGCGAAAGTAGAGGCAGCTGTAATATCACCAAGCTTACCGAATCACTTTCTAGCATTCCGCGGGGCAGCGTATCAGCGTGCTGGTACGTCCTATTATTTGGCGCGGGGTAACAGCCACTGAGGGAGTGTCACTTACACTTATGTGAAGAATGCACCAGGAAAAACAACAAATGATTTCAGAAAAGTGGTCGCTCCACGTTTCTTCCAGGATGATTAGACTAAGAAAAAGTAAAATAGTCAAATGGGCGGGATAACGGAGGAACTTGAAAAGTTGGCATAATTTGCGCAGATGGCAATTTTTAGAAAATGCATTCGTGTTTTATAGGCATCTGTGCTCATGAAAGGTTGACTCTAGCGATGTATTACCTAGGCTTAGTGCAGGAAGACATTATACGATACCGTCGTAAGTAAGGGTGGCACCGTCGCAAGATCGATTATGTGAGAAACTGTTTTCGTCGGCATTGGGGGAGCTAACACCGAAAGAAATGGTGTTTTCGATAGATAGGTAGAGTTTTCCGAGAAAGCAAATCCCGTTGAGTACTCACTTGCGTTTGTTTCGTAGGATGTCCATAGCATACAAACACAAAAAAAGTGTATATACAGGAAGTTATATCTAACCAAGATAACACCCACATTTACTTCTTTATTATTGTAAACGGTTACATAATACCTTTCACAAGTTTTTTTGCCACATCTCAAGCATCAGAACGATGCCACAGTTGAATAAAAAGACACCTTACCGACTAAAACGGACACCCGGCTCTTTTGAATCTATCAGGTCTTTTGAAAGCACGCGCTCGAGCCGAAGATTCCAGTACTCAATCAACAAACTAACTCCCTAAACACTAATGAAGTATTTTCGATGACAAATGCTGCTTGCAATAGGAACATCAAGCTGTGAGCAAATGGAAAAAGAAATCTAAGTATAGCCTCTACAAAAACTATAGCGATTTGGAGCCAAACGTTTTGCTTCACCTGCAGCTTCGTTACAAATTTTCGCTGCTCCAGTTGAGGTATACGAGGTTGCATTAATAATTTAGACCGTGGTTTCTTAAAAGACCTTTCTCTTGTCTTACTTTGATAGTGTGTGCTCTTGCTGTCATGACTTATTTTTAACAGAAGTCTTGATAAAATAATGTCGGTAGCTACCCATTCATGATGCAGTTTTGCTCTGCGAAACAGAGGAGGTATGCTGTGCATGCCAAGGACTTTACGATGATGTTCTTATGGCACATTGTTTCATTCCAGCGCCAGCCTTATATACCAGGCATAATATGCACATTTTATTCGTCCGAACTGAAAAGGAACATGTGTACCCGTTGTATTAATCAAATGCAATAGTTGTTATGATTTCACCCTTTTTCCATTTTACTACAATTGGTATCTTTCACTCCCCTACCTGTTCCGTCCGCTTATTTCAATCAACAATCATGTAATTCTCTCTTGCAACACCTATTCTGGTAGTCCTCCTGCTTTTTTCTGAGTAAATATACACATTATTATCATAATTTATTTACTGTTGCTGATTTCGTCATAACCAAAGCGTTTGAAATTTTCCTGCTAGGACCCCTCCACGCTGGTTAGTTTTCGTTGTTTGCCTGGATTGACATCCGGCCGAATATCCGCTTTTTATAATTGTAAAGGGGAGTCTGAAGGCGCCAAATTGCAAATAGGAATCAATCTTAATGGGCGTTGACTCGTTGGTTTCGCTTGACCGCCACCGCTATTACGGCGCTATTCCTATAAACAAGCTAAAATCCGACCAACACTTATGTTATTCGCATGAAATCTCGTAATCTTCATGGAAATACCACCAAGTTTTTGCTCATTGCCTTGACTCTGCCTTTTTTATAGCTGAGGGGTCTGTCAAAGCTCACTTTTACGCTAACCAGAACACATGTCTACAGAGGGTGATCGGTAGCAAATATATATGCAGACACTCTCCCCGCTGTCCATCTACTAGACGCTTAACTGCGCTATGTCATACAACACGTTAGCAGGACGGCGCGTCAGAGAAACTGAAAGGCGTTCGCCGGCACGTAGGTCCGATATTTAATCGTTACGGACTCGCGTCAATCATCTATATACCACAAAACTATGTATCGATACGTCATGCGTTAGATGGACGATTTTTGTTCTTTTTATCTGAGTCACAGGATAGCAGAATCACTACTTATGCTGATGCTATCATTTTAAAACTTGTCATAAATACAAAATTGCATTGGCGATGTTAGGACTTTTTCTTTGCTCATTTTGCTCAGGCCATTCTAGCCCGTTCATCGTTTGTTGGGACTTCTACTTTAGGTCTCTATGCAGCATGGGTCAGTCTGGTGAAATGTTGCTATATCTTATTATAACACGTTGAAGTTCTGATTACAACGAAAGTTTGGTGATTTACTATTGTCTGACCCATTCAAGACATCCTTGAGTACAAAGCCAGGCGGCAATGGCATTTTTGCAGAAATACGCTCGCAACTAGTTGGCAAATCTTTATCACTATCGTGTCGCAAAACTCTCATGGGTCAACTTAGGCGCAACTGTGGTATAGTAATTGTGTCAAATTGGACAATAATTGAAACCGACACAAACGAATCCGTTGAGAAAGAAACTAGTGTGTCACAGTTCCAGTCGAGTCATTTTAGACATGTGTGTACGTGGATTAGTGTCAGAAAAATTAAAATGGTGTCAGAAATAAATAGACTTTTACATAATGCAGTATAATCATAATATATGTTTATTTTATACTATATTCTATAACACTAAGTATATTTATTTGATGTATTCACATGCTTTATTCACATGCTTTTTTGTTTGTGTGCGCTAACCGTGTATGTATGATCAAGTGACTTCTCAGTACATTTTAGATATTAGTATTTAGAATAATTATATGAGTAGTGTAGGCTAATTGTCAGTAACGCTGTTAATTCACTGAACATAATAATAACAATAATAATAACCATCATCATCATCATAATAATAAGTATTATTATTATATTGTGTATGTATAATAGGTATATGCAAACGATTAGATACATCACTAACATTCGATGGATCTTCAAAAATATTTTGGTTGCTTGAATGTGATTCTCGGGCTCCCGTAACCTTACAGTGGTAGTACGGCAACGTGGATGAAATTTTGGCTGAAGAAAAGCTTTGCTTCCATTACTTCGCTCGTTACTTTTGGATCGCTACCAATATCGCAGAGGCTACGTAGCTTATAGTTTCGCCTTCCACATCACACACCAATGACTGTTAGAATACGAAATGCTAAGATGAATCAAAACGCGGTTATCATCACAGGCCTGCTTATTTATACAGAATTAGAACTGGGCTTTTGGTTTAACATTTCGTTCTGGTGTACGGTAGGGGAACCGCTTTGGAATCAGTCAAATAATGAATCGCCACATGTCTATTAAATTCACTAATTGACTTGTGTTTTTGCTTAAATTTGGAAAAAACTTGCCCATTCATAGTGTATCGCTCTAAGACTAAATGCAGAGCTCAAAATACGGGGGTTTGATCTAATGAGTTTTGAGCTACATCCAGCGTTTGTTATTAACGATTGTCACCGTTGACAGTTTAAAGCAGCTCCTTGGCTTTGAGTTGTACTAAGAGCAGACTAACTTCGACTTATTTGATTGGGCGATCTTAACCACACCGTGTAAGCCCTCTACTAGGTAAATTTACGATCCTTAGTAAAGTTGGTCATCATTTGGTCATTATTTGTAGAGCGTTCATTGACCTAAAAATGCTCTCAAGAAATTTCTGTGCGCATTGACCGCGTTATTTTTAGTTCACAGTTACTATAGTTATTATATTCAGCTTAGATATTTCATTTTTTTAATTTAATAATCAGATCAATTTATAAAATCCTATTAGCTCTGGAAATAACTAGCTTAAAATCTACCCCATTCAGCCACAGTACTAAATGTCGTATATACTGCTCAGTGTTTCCGTTGTATTTATTGTTCATATACTATAACGTGTGATTGATAAATAAGCTAAAGATTATACATTTGTGTATATACAGAGAACTATATAAGTTCTGTGGCTACTAATTGCATTATTTAACGTTATTATAACAGTTCTTCATGCATGTAGCATAATGAATAAATGTGCAAGCAATATTATGAAGGGGCTCATTTTAAACGTCCATCCAGGTACAGAAAGTTACAATTACAATAGAAATCCACCTCATTTTCGTTATACAACCACATCATGTAACCACAGATAGATTATACAAGTGGCCACGTCTCTCACGTTTTACACATTTCATAATGATGTTATGTAAATCTGAAGCGTGTGATGGAAAATTTAATGAGCCGGTTGTAAACTTATGGTATTATTTAGTTATATTGTTGTTCATGTTTAGTAAACAAAAAGGAGCTCGTTTTGCGTTCATGTTGATATTGCTGTTGATTTCCTATCATTGAAATTTGTTGCTGGGTCTCATGATCATTGTTTTATTTCGTGACTGACGAGATGAGGACGGTGTTTTCCCTATTAAACAGCCGTTTATCTGTTCTTTATGTAAAGGTGAAATGATGCATGCTTAGGATGAATTGAGACTAGGTCTCGAAAGCCCGTTAGTAAAGGCAGGTCACACTTATACGATCGAGCCTCTTCTGGCCGGAATTTACTCTCTTACTGGAAGGAGTGGCCATAGCATGTTACGTGTGAACAGCAAATGCAAGACATAGCCTCTTGAATATACTACAGTTCTAACACCCGTCTCTACTACCGATAGTGACTTGAATCTGTCTCTAATCCGCTGTATTTCAATGTTACTTGTAAATTATTTTCTGGCGGTAGGCGATCTCGCCATGCCAACGGCTGCAGAAACATTCGATTCGGTCTTGGCGAACCTTCTTCATGTAGTTTCTTCTGTGTGTTTGTACGTATGTCTGTGTTCTCGACTAGTTTATCGCAATACAGTAGTCACTGTGACAATATTGTTTTACATATGACAAATGTTTACTTCTGTTGCTGCCAACGCTTATAACCAAGCGAACCATAGGCACTCTCTTTCCTAACAAAAGATATTTTGTATCCAGTAGAGTAGTGGTCGTGTCGTCATAGGTTTACGAAGATGACCAGTCAAAATTTGTTTGACCATCCAAAATTACAGATATCTTAGTCAACAACCATGCTCGGACCCCGTTCACGCTTCTTGTTGAAATGTTATATAACTACATTAAAAATTGCATCGTTGCTTACACACCCGATTTTGAAGTCTTTCGTGCGCGTGGCGCATACAGCCACGGTGGTTTAAAAGATTTCTGGAACTGAAGAGAAATCTCTTTTCCAGTATTTGCCACTGAAGGTCCATGATCCATCAGGGTGCTCTCGGAACCACAGCGGAGTCCAAGCTTTGCCTTCTTTCTTCAGCGTCTTGCTCCTATCACGTTGAAGTTCCTCCAGGCGAGTTTTTTCTTCGCCCGCTCTCTCTGCTCAAACACACAGATGCACATCAGAAGGAAATCCTCAGCTACGTTAGTATGACCTGTCGGAGCTGCGTACGCTGGTTACACCAAGTCGGGACATTTCCCGACTTACCTCGAAACTGGCGACCGAATGTTTAGCCTTAAACTACGTGCTTCCACTTCGAAGCACGTAAAGTTTAGCTTTTCTTGCTTGCGATATGCGCAACATCTCTATCGTATAATTTAGCACTTAGTACGCATGGCTGTTGCAACATAGAGTATAAATTACATTAGCTTAAGGAATTAAATAAATGTCTATTATAATGCGCAAACAAACAATCTTACAAAAATAACGTCATAAAAATAACGTGTGAAAGAGAGTTGGCTTAAAGTAAAATTTATTAAATTAATGAATTGACCTTCTGTGGATTACGGTTGGCTATAGCTTCATAATTGTACCCGTCTAAGCCGCAACAGTATACCTAGGTTGCCTTCCTCAAGTTTTCGGATGTCAGGTCTGAAGCGACAGTCGGTGCGCGGTAGCCTTCGGCGGTCGCCCTCGTCATCGGGTAATTCATTGAGGGACATCGCAAATAGTGTCAAGTGATAGTACTCTGCTGAGTGTGGAGGCTTTGGCTGCGACTCCCAAATCAGTCGGGAACTCGGATGGGACAGATCATCCTCTTCAGCTGATGAATCCTGAAGGTGGGACACACACGATAAGATGAGCACGATAGGTAGATTATTATCTATATTGTTTCATAGGCACTGGGTTCCTATAACTTATCGCGGAATGTCCCTCCAATTTAGGGTCCGAATGACTTCTTATTTTTATCTGCAATTATAAAATGTAACTTTCTTAACTCGAATCCGTGTCTTATCGATACTGTATTTTCTTGTGGGCTAAGTGAAATGTGAGTAACTGATGACTATATTGGTGAGCCGCTCATGAATGCTCCTTTCACGGTAACCCACTACTTGTTCTGACGATGGATTTGATAAACTTCGAATGTGACGCGAATAAGCTCTTAGATATTACCTTATTATGGGTTGCGCCAACGGTTAGCGACCTTGTGAAGGTATTGAATTTGGCGTACATTTTACGCGGTCCTTCAGAGGTACGACGCGGGCTATGTTCTACATCGTGATGTGGGCACACCTTCACATACTCGGGCCATTTTCCATATATGCAACGAGTCTTGCGGTCATCCCTAACCCCAAACGTACAGAATAGATGAAACAATGGGAACTCGACGCTTGCCCCAATAAAATCAACGCATGAGTATATACCATGTATACTAGTGGAGATATTCAGTTTAAGGAAGAACAAAACTGAGTGGAGTCATTTGTTTACGCTAATCAAGTTGGCAATAAAATAAACAGCGCTAAAAATATATATACGAGATCTCCTTTTGGGGACTATCTATACGAGACTTGAAACTTCAACCCAAAAAGAGGCACGTTATAATATAATTGTTACAGTTTCACATTGCTCAAACACAACTTTCGTTAGCGCGTTTGTTGTGGGATGAAAAAATTTAATATTGTACATAACTTTCCATATACATTTTAATTTTCTAGCAATTAAGAACCAGGATATTAATAATTCACTTTCGAAAGCCTTTTCAAAATACAAGGATTCGGTTATGGGCTGGAACGATTTTTTATAATGGATGGTTATTGAGTTATTACTATTTTGGATGCCTTGTAAGTTAGCACCCAAAATATGCATTAGACGTTTATGTCACCGTTTATCGTTCAGTTGTTCACCTGTGTAATTGCTACACCTGGCGGGAAAAAAGGTAGGCTTTGCGCTATCTGTACCCGATGCCATTATATCCTATTATTACAGCCTCTCTTTTCTTCCCACACAGAATATATATTTATGCTAAGTCTGGACCTACCCATCAATGATATATCCTTCGAATTTATGTAGGTCACGCATATCAGAACCGGCTTGTTTGAATTTTAAGGCTGCGTGCAGCTGACTTTGTGTACATGCTATGAGCATCTCTCCCTGTTGTTCAAACCATAATTTTCCCACAAGAATGTTATGTACGACGCAACTGACGTGGCTCCACGTATAGGTTTCATTATGTCGCCGAAGGGTTAAGTTCATTTTACCTGTAACATATTTAACAGAAAATTTGAGCTAAGTACAAAATGTATTTTCTTATACGTGTAAGGAAATTTACGGTGGCGTTGATTTCTATAAAGAGCAATAGGTTTCCCCACTTAATACACGCAGAACTGAGTCGTTTTTGCTAAAGAGGATCATACTTTGAGCTATTCGATCTTCTCTGCTTACTTTAATATTGGGCGCCTAGGAAAATCAAAGCTTCGAACAAATTAACGGAGTGGACGAACTAGTTTCAAGTGGTAAGAGAAAGAGGCATTAATGCAATACGGACTTACGTATGCGGACTTACGGACAATATTACGTATTTAATTAATCTGTCATTTTCAAAAATCGAATATCGAAATGATTTGTATTAATAGGATGTACTTTCATTAAACTATTATGATAATGACTGTCTTGTTGAATGTTCACGAATCTAACGAGCGTAACACCATTCTTAAACTTTTTTAGGTACCTCACTATGTCAAAGCCAAGGAAATCAGTCACATTTAACAATTTATGTGCATTACATTATGCCTAGGTAATTCACATAAGCTACGGCCCAGTTCTTATGGAGTTACTTCTTATTATATTGTATTATGTACTACGTAGACGTCTACGCAAATATACCTTTACTGTGAGCACTTAACCTTGCATGACAGTATTTTGTATCTATGAATAAAAATTTTTGAAACATACTGAAGATTAATAATTGCGCACATATATATAAACATGAACATATTAGTCAAAACCGGTTGACCGCCTGCTTATTGTACGTCAATGGTGTCAAGTGAGCTCCCAAATTCAGATCTATTACCTTCTAATCCCAGATCTGCATCGTCTACCCTATAAGTATCGTTTAGAAATCTTATGAGATTGTTACAGCATTCGACTTATTGGAGATGCAACATCGGGAGCGTACTCAGCCTTAATGCTGGACAGTTACTGTTGAGTCGAGAGAAATTAATCACTACAGCAAATATTATTACACGATTCAGGAATTGTACGTATGTATTGAAGTCGTGCAAGTGTTTACAAAAGGGGGTAGGATAATTATACAGGGCATGGGTGGGAGAAGCGGTAACATTAATGAACACAACATGTAGGCGCAGGAACTAGTTGCAGTTGGCGTACAGAGTGATCCATAAGTCCTTATCCGTGTTAAAGCATAAAACCATCTTCAATAAAGATATTTAAACCTTTCTTTGGGATAAAGCAGAAGTAATCCTATTTTGTTTGTGCTATAACGGGCTCCATATGTTATGCCCCAAAAACAATGCTTTTAGAATATTAATGCTATTTTTCACTTGTAAATCACCTTTTTTAATCAATATTCTCAAGAAATTCCAACTAAGCCCAAGAATATTGCAAGTGGAATCGGATTTCGTCGGTTTTACAACAGTGCCAAAAGCAATTCAAAGGTAATGGATTCTGTTAGACGGAAGTATACTATCTTATTATACACACGCAGTACATCGCATATAAAATAGGCTCAGCCGTTGGCAGCAACAGAACAAAAACACAAATTAGATATCAGCTGCTTCTGCATAATAACTCTCTCGTATTATCCTTTCCTTCCTGCCTGCAAACTTGGCTCTCGAACAATTTTAGGCGAAATCAATCACCTATTGACACGCACACATATGAAATCACACCTGTAAGGCAAAAGGGGCCCCTGTGACTTAAACGTTTGAACCATCAAAATTATTACTGATATGACTGTTTTTATATATATATATATATATGTGTGCATGTCTCATTAAACAGTCTGAAAATATATAGGTACCAGCTGCATGTACAAATTCATAATGAAAATGCGAAAGACGTTTTGTCCGAAGAGACAGCGAATTTCCTGTTGGACGCTTTTTCAGGACTAAATTTTTGCTGAATTTCCCTTTTCAATAGGGTTGATTCGTTTGGTTCTCTAAAGAAAGCACACGTTGCGGCTGGTATTAAAAAGGAATTAATTTGCATGCGTGTGCACAAATTGTATAATATCTCTTATGCAAATAAAGCATGATGGCATGGTGAGAATATATAAAGAAAATTTCCAAAAAATGTAGAACGAAAGCCTTGCCTGATCTATATCACATCAATGAGAACAATATCAGATCGTATAATAGATCAAAACATTTTACATGGCAGATAATCTGCCTATACAGTCGAATGGAGCCAAATACATCGGCGTTGAGAAAATGAATGTCAGTGGTAGTCTTCAATTCTCGCTGAACAGGTGTAAGCTTTGTGTTTCAAACGGTAAGTCCTTTGAAGCGTGGAATCATAAAAGCTGATTGCGAAGAGCTTCTCTTCTTCTCAAGCCCTGGTAGCGTACACAATTTTCAATACTTCCTTTGCACCTTTACTCCCTTCATGTGTATCTGCTTCCGCTAAGCTCGTTTCGTAACCATTCACGTCAGCACCGACGGCGGTGCATGCGTTCAACGAGCGTGATATCTCAATTAAGCCTTTCACTCAGTCTAAGCGGCGAGCCAATGCTAGCCACCGAAAATAGTAAAGTTTGCATAGAATGGACTTCGGCGGGGAGCTCCGTTAGCTAAAGACTGTGATGGGGAATGTCGAACAGTTCAATGACAAGGGTGAAAGGAAGGACTACGTCGCTGTTATGTGTACATGTTTGAGCGTGCATGATCGGTATTGCAAAACAGGTCTGCCGGTCATATCGCAAAAACTATAAGATTTTGTCAAGCAACACAGATGCATCGACAAGTTCTGTTTCTACTCGACAGAGACGTCAGTTTGCCGGTATGTATGTTAGTGCTACGCTGTTTCCTCTGCTCGCTTGGTTAGAGTTCATCCTCACAAGAATAAAAAAATATCAACTTCTTTTAAAAATAGATCCGGGATTCAGAAGTATTCACTGGGTCGAAGCCTCAAACTTGGGTCTGCGGAGGCTTTCTCCGCTCTGATGAGCCACATGGCGCGGCAAAGATAGACGTTGATGGTACCCTTTTCAGAGTGAGTCTCTGCAGAAGCAAAAAACGATTTGACTTTCGGGCGAGTACGTTCCAATAACCATAGCTCAGTGTGCGTTGACAAATATGCGGCCATTGCTGCAGTAGTAGTAGGTAGATAAAGAAAAAAAGCCTTTTTCTTTATGTTTATATTTGCTGCACCTGAAAAACCCCCTGTCGCGAATACTGCTGTACGTAACATAGTTAAATAAGGACTGCTCATTTAAAAGACTAAACATATGGTGAGTTACAGATCCGTAAATATCTTTTTTTCAGTGGACTACTTAGTTTGATTGCCTCTAGCTTAATAACCACATGCATATACACCAAGATTTTTTGTCTTCTATACCTGTCCGTATATGTCCAGATAGTTAAATAAGGTCCAGTTAAATAAGGACTGCTCATTTAAAAGACTAAACATATGGTGAGTTACAGATCCGTAAATATCTTTTTTTCAGTGGACTACTTAGTTTGATTGCCTCTAGCTTAATAACCACATGCATATACACCAAGATTTTTTGTCTTCTATACCTGTCCGTATATGTCCAGATTATGTGTTCCATATTATGTGACATATACGAGACAAATACATGTGTAAAAGTATGCAGTAAATACATAGTTCATGCACATTGACTTCCGTATCAGCTATTAAAAAGGACTATTTGCAGCTTGCAAGAGTGTCCAATATATTCTTGCAGTATACCAAAGGTCTAGTCTATAAGACGAGTTGAGGTAGAAGTTCAGACTGGATATTTGCAGCTTACTCCAGCCAAATTTATCTGAGCTCGAAATCCGAGCAATCTGAAAACGGGGATGTGAATCACGTCACCTTTCACGTTAACAAAGCGACAGCTAGCGATAATTAAACCTTTAATTTTTGCGTTACCGAGAACACGAGATATACCATCCATACAGAATATACGAGCAACGTCAAAATCTTATCCCTATATTACACAGTTTGTTGCTTTGCTGATGGTATACTGGGTGCATTATTTTTTATGCGGCAGCACACCTTTTTTTTTTTTTTTTTTTTTTTGGGGG
>MNPL01025689.1:5668-15859 GCA_002081605.1 Tropilaelaps mercedesae
CCTTTATAAAAAAATGTGTAAAAGAAATATTTCAAAGTGCATTACTTTTTCAGTAGGTACAGTAATGAGAAAAACGGAGCGTGGACTTACTGAGTTCGCTATTCCATTAATTAAATAACCCACCTACTATGTTCTTACTAATTGCCTACCCGCTATGTGTAGGTCACCTCTCTCATTATTTCTGCCGCTTATCAGTTTTAACAATTATCTATCGTAAATAATGGCGGAATAACACGAACCTTCAGCCGCATACAACAACACAATTATCTCTTTTGTAAGTATATTAACAAACGAGAAGTGTCAGGTTAGCGCTAGACGGGTTTGTGCTGATTCAAATAACAGCAGTGAGCGACTGATAAAAAAATAACCTTAGTAAATGTTCAAATAGAGTGCGTATAGTGTAATGATCGTGCTGTTTGCTCTATCAGCCACAAACCAGCGATTCACGACATTCTTATAATGTTTCTCCTGCTGAATGATTTAAAAAGGACGATAAGTGTTCTTATGTGATAACTATTTATAGTAAACCGTGTTTGAACAATGTGTATTAAAAATAAGAATTATATTCTGTGATACATTTAGACAACTTCATTGCCAATCGAAGGCTTAAAAACGCTGTGACTAGCTCGTTATAAGGAATCGTATTTCGGAGCGTAGCTATGCGACTGCTCTTTCCATTCTCTATGCTCAATATTAACAAGTGTCAGTCGTGAATTTTGCGCTTTGGCAGATGTTTTTTTGATGAAAATCGCAATGAAATTTTACTTCTAAATAATACTGGCTTTTTTAATTTTTTACACAGAGAAAACACACTCTCAATTTATGCATTGTAGCTGCTATAGAGATATAGCCGTGCGAAATATCAATCTTTGAGATAGACAACTAAATTACGTGGTAAAATAATTTATTTTGTTAAATCTGGCCTTAGCTTTAAATGTTACATCCTTCTTAATAGTCTGCAAACATATCCATTCCACTGACACGGTATATGGGACACTTGAGCATTCATCTAAGTACCCGAGAAGGAGTGTATGAAGTTTTCAATTCTCAAAGTAATTTTGGCAAATTTTAGTAAAAATGAAAGCAAGGACCTCCAGGCCAAGATAAGTGCTGGCATCATTATATCTTTAGTCGTTGAACCAAAACGTTTCAGTATATTGTACACCACATGAGAATACACCCAAAAGGCAGTGTAGACCTACCACCAAAACGGATATCTAGCACCAAAAATACATAAAGTATTAAGCGCGAGAAAGTGTGTTTCAAAGGGCTTCTTTCATCTGTTTAGAGTACTACCTGATATATGCTATAGGATTGTTTTTGTGCTCAATAAATTGCTACCATTTTTTTACGCCACACTTACCGGGAAGAGAATATTGGTGTCCTGATCAAGCCAGTCAAAGACTGAGATATAGAATAGAAGAAGTGCCGGTTGTTCGAGTACCACGGGGCCTACCAATATAATCTGCCAAGACCTCCTTGATTAAACCCTTTTTCATTATTTAGGAGTGAGAAAAATATCTCAATACTTTTAAACAACTCACATGCAGTATAATTAACGCGTTGATAAGGTAAAAGCGCTTACCAACCAAGGGCCAATATATCCAGTTGCTACCAAAATATGGTATACTAATAATACGAGGAATATCTTGAAAGGGTTTTCCAATTTCGGTAGAAGTTGGAGAAGAAGGATTCGATACAGTGTCAAATGAAGAGGTAGTCGCCGCTGTAGATCTTGTAAAATTGGCGATTTGATTTCGTATACAATGTTTCACGACTTTAAGAGCGCGGCTGCTGCTACGACAATTCATCCTGGGATATTGAAGTAGTAGCAAGTTTCTACGGCACTATAGTTAGTGCTGCACAAAAAAGAAAAAATATCAATTGTAATGTTATCTATCTGACTCTGTTATACCAATTTATATCTACTCATGCGTCCTTCAAAAACCGCTGTTTATAATCACTTTGTTGTTCAAAGCAAAATTTGTTCTTTGCAGTAACTATACAATTACAGCATTTTATACAATATCTGTACATGGAATGGTTAATGGTCAACTAAATGCAAACTTATGATATTCGAAATAGGTATTGAAAAACCCAACAATACTAAATCTGCGTTTCATTTAGCGTTAAAGAAGCTTACCTAGGAAGCCGTGAATTGCGACCAAGCTTCTACTGTCTGACTGTTTATGTTGGCCACTGCCTTTCGTGTCTTTGCTTCTCTCCACCTTGGCCTTATTCACATGGCGAAAGCGGAGCGTCAACTGTAGATTTCACTAAAAAACAGACGGTTGAACCCTTAAGTACTATCACCATATTATTTCTATGTGACCACCGCGATTGTGAATTTCGTTGTAAAAGCCCGCACGGTACAATCTGTAACTAGATCAAAGCAAACCAGAACTAGCCGTATAGCTATCCTAGACAAGGAGCAAAGGGTACTTCGCCATTCTTTAGACTCTCTAAGGAAATTTCTAAATAACAGCATAATTGGAGCAATATCATCAATAGAAGTTTTTTTTTTGAATAATATTAATAATATAAATAATAAAAGTGTAATGTAAATAACATTTGTGTAACGAACGTTAGATAAAGGCAAGTGCTGGCAAACTGTGGTATACAAAATTGTGAGAACATAAATGAATTTACTTGCATATATTGAAATATGCCGCAAAAATTAAAAATAATATTTTAAAGCACTTTTACATGCGATAATATTCATTCGTCATATCTCGTCTAATTTAAATGTTAGCTATAAAGACCCCGGCTTTCAAGAATCATAATTTACTGCTGTAAGATTTTTCCTATGCGATTTTTGGAAAGTAAAGGTATGCCATTTCACTATCACATGTGAACTGGATTTTAATATTTGAAAAGAAATTAAATTGTAACATAAATCCTTAAATGTGTCTTTAACTGCCGCATGTGCAGTCAAAGATTTAGCTGAAATTTTGCTGACGAATATTCCTTAGCAAGATAATAACAGTTTAATCTTTTTAATTTAAATGCCCTATTATACTTTTAATTCACCGGAAACCAATTAAAAAAAGTTATTTCTTGTATTATAAATTCTTTAGTAGTTTGACGATTCTCAACGACCACTCAAAGCTATGCTGACACTGTGATCTACATATAATTTTCATATACTTCAGAAATAAACCATACCGTTCGTATTTTTTCTATATTCAGGCATCTTGACCGTACAATCAGACGTAAGTGAACCCTGTGATCTGAAGTTTTGATAGAGTTTGGTCAATTATTCTATTCTGACCAAAAGCCTACGATTCGCCTTTAAAGCTTTTCGGGAATTGTATCCGTTTATTAGACTTGTAGAACGCGAAAAACTGCACGCATTTGGTATACCATTCTGCAAGCGGCGTTTTTGCGCTGTGCTTCTCGTGTTGTAATAAGCCATTTCAATGCTGGTCTGCCGAGGCGAAAAACGGCCCAAACAAAAGCCCTCTTGCAGATTAATGCTGCTGAATAACTGAACTCCTTTAAAGCTTTCTAAGATTATGCTAATATACCCGTTTTTCGATATTTTTTCGACAAATGTACGTTCACTTCTCGTTATTAATGAAAAGCCGTTTATTTTAGTGAATTCTAAAAGGAAAGCTGATTCTCTTTTGCGTCATCATCAAACGATTATGAACTCCACTCATTTGAATAACTGTTTAACCTCAATCAGAAATCACTAATTTAGCCCCTTACCCGTCAACCATCGACATCCGCACATAGAAGTCGTTAAAACATTTTCTCATTTTATTTATACATTATTTTCCATAAAATCACCATCGCATATTAACCAATTATTCCATACTTCCTGTATATATAGCACTTTGTATATTGTCCCAACATCACCTAACAACCAACTAAAAAGAAAATGCACTTGAAAAATCGGCTGAAATAGTCAGGAAGTGATCTGAAATTGACAAAGATATTACGGATCTAGCCACACAATAGGCTATTGTGTGGCTAGATCCGTAATTTTTTGATTCTTTGTGAATCTCATGTCTAAAAATCCAAAAATTACAATTTTTCGCTTCAAACTCTACTATGAAGCTATAGTGACTTTTACTTGAAAAGTGATTTTATAATTTTGTTAGAAATAGCAAAATATGTATTCATATATGTTTATATAAAATATACACATATATTCATATATGTGTGTATTCATTCATGTATGTTTTTAGTCCATGAAGAAGGTAAGAAATTACCTAATACAAACGCTCTTTTGTTGAATAGCAATATATAAGCCAAACGTATTACTACGATAACATTAAGACATTTCGTTTTATTGAGATTATCTACCTAGAAGCTGCAACAAATGCTATGAATGTTGGGAATATTTGACTGAGGTATTGGTGTGTATATATCAATAACGTACAACTTAAATCACACACACGTATACAAATGCTACCCTATTTGCACACTATGGAATTGCATGAAACAATTCGGGACAAGCTGCGGATAGTGGTAGCAACAAAAGATATACCATAGCATGAGATGATATTTCAATATTTCGTGTGTTTTATACTTTTTAAAATAAGCCAGGCTCCTCAATTCCGTTTAGTGGTGCATTGCGGCTAATGCAGACACGTTTAATCGACTTTCTGTAAATGTTTTTAGTGACCTTCTTTCTAGTGTACTTTTGCATGTGGAAAAATGTTGAAAACTCCTTCGAACTTGCAACGTCTGATGATGAAAAACTGCGTTTCCATTTACCAATATTTGTCGCATTGATGCTCACTGTCACTGTTGAGCAGTAGCCACTATTTATTCTTTTAATGTTGTACCTGTGGTGGCACACGACCTAGCCTCAACTCAAAAGTCGCGGTTAGCGAGCCACTGTAATCGCGAAGGTATTATGAATAATGCGGCAGAGGAGCAGCGTAAGTATAAGCTAGTATGGATATCGGGGTAACATGAATATCACGTAATGTGAATATTGGGGCTGCGTACATAGCGGGATAGTCCGGATATGGGGTCCGCGCATCGCGGTGTGTAAATCTCGTAAAATTGGAAACAGCGTGTCCTCTTAGAACCCCACTCTTCTCTTCCAAAAAGCTAAAAAATAACCCGAATAAAAAACTGAAAAAAATCGTTCTTAATATACTAAACAGGAAGGAGGTTTTGCTCTACCTACTCAAAAGCCTCGACGAGTATCTTAGTAGCAGGACACTGTACAACGAAGACAATGGAGCACAGAAGTACCATTGGAGCTTATTTAAGGCCATCTGTTGTGGAACATTGTGTATAGTGGCATTCTGCACTCCAAGAGTCTGCCGAGCGACATTTTGATACTGGCTTGCGCCGGCACATTGGCGGTATGAAAAATAAAACCGTTCTACATTTCCGAAAGAAACCGTTCTAAGCTTAAGAGTCGTTACTGAAGGACAATTTAATTTAAGAGGTACGTACGGCGAGGCACCTAAGAGTACCTTATTCTATTATAATAATAATATAATATAATACAGGTATTCAGCCGATCCTCTATTAATCGGAATCGAGCATTTACCTATAGCTTCTAACCTAAACGCTAATATTTTTTCCAAATCCGTAACTGTCAGTTCTGAATACATTTTAGAAGCCTTTTTATCTGATATATAGAGCTTGTCTTATATCTATAATTCTATCGAACGCGGGCTTCTCCAAAAAGGCAGTAAATACATGAATAGTGAAAATTATTGCGGCGTAAATTGGTGTGGGCAAGAACTCAACGAGGTTATATACAAACTAGGCAAACACTTAACCGCAGAGTACAGCTGCACAAGTACATTTCTTTGTTACAAAAAAATCCTGCATTTATCGGAGAGCCTATTAGTAATATTTTCTGGCGATCATATGATGTTGTGCCTCTAGATTTCCGACTGTGAATAGTCACCTCTATTTCTACAAAAAGGTATTATCTATCTTTTTAATGACGGTTTATTATTTAGGGAATATTAGCTTGAATCAATTTAAGACAAATTAAATATTCTATTATAAAACTAGAAAATTAAAAAGCACTCGTATCTAAGCTGTCTCTCTTTAAATCTTAGGTGATTTGCGACTTTTTCGTCAAGAATCCCAAAGAGTCTGTGCCTTAGCACATTATCACCTTGTTACTTAGTGTGTAATTGGATATTATCTTATTGATTGATCTTGGTGATTTGGAATTCAGCGGGCGTCGTGTGATTTTTCTTAGCTAAGCGCGTATTCGCAATCTAAAATATAGCTTATATATGTATATAATAAGGACAATTTCAAAGAACGATGTTAAACATTCTATTGTTAATAAGGAGGATAAGGCCAAAAAATGAGAACTCATACATTTTAAATCATGTATGTATACAACCAGCTGGATTTGAAACGACCCTTGCCTCGTCTGTGAGGACGGAACGCAGCGGCCAAGGAACGAATAAAGCGACCCTCGAAGCGGTTTTTTATAGATCAAGACTGTGCCGCAAAGTCGTGCCAAGAATAGACGAAACCTTGTTCCGCTCTATCGCAGCTCCAAGCCGTACCATGTTATAGCCGTAAGGTAAATCGCCAGCTGCTTCAGGATCTTAGATTTGTACTTGGTTAGGCACTACGAGTAAATATCGTGTAGCTTTCTTGCTTTGTCATCGTGCTCTTCTAGTGAAACTTGCGTCAAACTTGATAAGCTGCCACATCCCTCGCGACGTAGTAATCGCCAAATGTTTCAAGTACTTCCTGTATTTATAAAGAATATTTTAAAACAGAATCACACGTTTATGTCAGATATTTTATTTGAAAATGTCTGCTCGCGTGAAGGCACAAACATATACACTCGGACCGACAGTGTGAAGTTCAAATTATCTAAAACCAATTTGGATTTCTCGTAGACCTTTGCTGCCATCAGGAATATGTACAATATTTCATCAAAAACGCAACGGGTGGAGTGACGTCGCATTTATAAACAGTTGAAGTATTCCCAAGTACGTCTATCCTTTACGCAACATTTCGTCACCATGCTTTTCAAGGTCTTCATTCTGCCTCATAACACTATCATAGAAGGCAGCGCCCGCAGCTCATTGCTATACAATTTCAGTCACGTTTTGAATGATCTCGTAAAAATGACTTCGTATTCTGCGTTGTCGCTGACAATTTTTAAAGCTGAGCAGTGAAGAATTGTGAACCTTACGTGAGCGAGGGCTCCTGTGAGAACACAGTAGACAAATATAAATTGCGTCCGCTTAGACTTTTTGTTAATTTTCCCAGTTTATGGTATTAATTGTAGGCGTTTTTATATTTAAAAAAGAATAAGCAACACAAAGCCTCGCGTCTTGGCATGTTTGCCCCCTTCGTTAGAGCCATGCTCAAGACCGGATGATGGGCCCTACCGCGCTTCCTTTCCCTTTGTAAATCATATTGAGATTTTTAAAGGGCTTCCTGGTCTTCAACCTCACTATCTAGCATCGACGATATCTGAATACTTACTCATTTGGGAGGGAAGACAAATTCTGCTTCCTTCCAAAGCGGAAAGAAAGAAGAGCCGTCAGCGAGCTTCTGGAAAGACACCCTGTTGCAACCTGACGAAGTCTCTCACAGTTCTGATATATTTTGTCTGATATCAGTGCTGTGGCCAAGAGACGATTTTTGTGCAATTCAAAATTTTTTAATCAAGTTTTTCATTAGTCCATTTTGTATTGTGTGCAGCTTTTTTTGTGGTATCGGCGACACGCATGCTTTTTGAATGTGGTCAAGAATGCTACAACTAAGCCTCCATTAATGAGATAGGGATACCCAAATGCGTAAAAATTATATGCTGTTTGTTTTATTTCAGCTGTTCTGTAGAAGAAAACAGAAAAGGCACACTGCAAGCACTTTGCTTTATTTATAGTTCGTATTGATTCATATGGACCATAAGTTGAAATCTGATTTAAATCTGAAGTGTATCAAATTCATCTTTATAGCACACAGTAATGACTTCTCGATTATTGCAGTAATGTATAATTTGAGCAGCTAGGTTGATATTTCATATTCTACAATTGTTTAAAATAAACAGTATAAACTGCATGGATTCTACACAAATAAATTAAAAATTAGTCAATGAATTTGTTTTCCGCGTGGTTAGCGACTGCTCGCAATAGCAAGAGTGAATGAATGTTAAGCTAAATACGTGCTCGAGATCAATACTAACTACAGCACATTTAACCAAAAATAGTTCCATGCCACTTTAATCAAAGCATCTATTCATATGAAGTCGTTCGTTTTCTTCACTTTGCCAGGAAATCCAGCTTCACCTAAGCAAAAAACAAACTATACTGTAATTTTTTATGTTAATGTCTGCATGCTGTAATTGACAACAAGTGTTAGTCGTTTTTTCTTGCGTTGAAATAAAACTTTCTTTATGGTGTCTGCAATTATGTTTATAACAGATATAGGCTATTGACTTTTGTGATAGATATTGAAATTTTTTGCCTTCCAGCTTCGCCCTAGTGAGTTTTACGGCTTTATAAAGTGCCGTATGGATGTATCCTTTTATTACATTGAAGAACGAAACTGAAATTTTGTGACCGATGTTGTACAGGACATAGGCACATGATAGATATTTTCGGATGCATCAAGTTTGAGGTAGCCACAAATGCATGTCGTGGATATTGCGTTAGCTATGCTGCTGTTGCCTAAAAACTCCAGAAAAATAAAACGCCGGCAAAGCCTCACGTCGTATGCTCAATGCTGCAGCATCCAACAAACTGAAAAGGTGCAACGTAGGCGACTAATAATAACCATATATTTTTTTATTACATCCCATGACTAGTCATGGAATGTAATAACTCCAGAGCTAAATCTTTTTACAAAATGTTATATATTTACTGCACTCTGTCTTTTTCGAGTGTCATCTAAGCCATTAATTTGTTAGCGATTTTTCTAATGAAACCTCCATTGGACCCTAGAAGCGCTATAAACGTGATCTAATCCTTGATCAGAAAAACAGCGTTCTTGTTAAAGTCAAGCTGTTTTTCTTATTCTACCTTTTCGTTTAGCGCTTGTTTAACACTTAATACTAAACCCCGCAAGTTTTTATTTACAATGATGGTAACATGTATATATAATCGTATCATCAGCATCGGTAATCGTGGAATCACCGTATTGCTAAGAAAGATAAGTTAATGCGTGCTGTGTTGGGTTATTAAGCTTAAAGGTAAAGAAGACTCAAGAAACCCAAAATCGTAGAAAGGTAAAGCTGGGTCCATAGTATTTCTTAGTGCTATTCGTGCAACGATTAATTTAAAACCTTTAGTATCGTAAAGCGCTTTTGAGCAGCAAGGGTCAGAAAGATCCTTACTAGCAGCGTGCAAAACTCCAACCGTTTAAAAATCTAACTTAGCGCCGAAATTTATTGGTTTAAACAAACTGGTCTAGCTTAAAGTACCTCAGGCGTCATTTAATTTGGTGGAAGTTGATCGGTAGAGAACATAGTAACTATCAACGATGTATGGACGAAGATGAGTGGGGTAGTCCAGGTCATACGCTTTACAAAGAAAGTAGTTTCTCTCGCTCTTCCTACATCTGAGCAACAGCTTGGCATTAAGCGTCAAGGCCATCCCAAATTAATCGACATAAATGTATACACCAGCGCTCTCGTTATGTATAGCTAGAGCTGACACGATTTATAACAGGTGCATGTTAAACTGAGCCATTACGTAGATGTCGGTCTCAAAATAAACAAAACCGAGGACAGACCAAGACTGCCTCTTGAAAGGTGTTGATTGCCCACGCAACGACACGAAATCGATTTAAACACTTAATTCGTGTCTTCCGGCTTGATTTCCGTCTTGCATTCCACTTGCCGTATACTGAAGTTTACCCAGTTCAAATGGAAGAATATAAGCAACACGCGCAGCCTCTTTAAAGACCCCACAACGGCCAATCCCAAATAAAAAGACATAGCGATTTAAGGTTGCGTAATCCATCATTAGCCAAGTTTCCACACGTCAAATTATTAAGCCAAGTTTACGACACACGAAATCGTATATATATGTATATATAAATGGTATCTGTTCTATTTGTAAGGTATTCGTATATATTTTAACAACGTATTTCATGGTGAAGTCACATTTTTTCCCTAAAGCTTTTTTCTAGGGGGTTTAAGATATCGACCCTAACTTAGCTTTCTCCTTGCCCAGTTATTTAAATAGAAGTAACATAGAACTATTGTTCCTAATTACACGACAAGGAATC
>MNPL01025700.1:936-15378 GCA_002081605.1 Tropilaelaps mercedesae
GGCATTGCGCCTAAATAGTCAACGCGAAATTACAATGTAGTCAATCTTTCAGTTATCTTCTTTAGCCTATGCGTGCCCCTATTGCAGTTATGACAGCACCGACACAACTGGTGAACATAACGCACTTTACCACACAATAAAGAACTGAGAAAGGTGGCAAGTGAGGTTAACAGACACTACAATATGTGCTTTTAAATATAATACACACATTCCAGTAGATTCCACATTCCACATTCAAATAAAGTTAAGTGCGGCTTGTAGGATTTTCTATCGCTCGACTGCCCCGAGGGCAACGAATCCCACAAACCAAATTTGAATCTGAATAATTAGACCTTGCTAAAAATGCCTGGGCTGTTTGTTTAGCGACCAAATGAATATTTTAATTTACTGCCATACCGCATAAATGCACTAAGTAAATTAGTACCTTGTTCTCACGTATCCCTCTATGCGACCCATGGAATGACTCGTTACGGAGCTCAATAAAGCTATGCGATATAGAGACTGCAAGGAGATATGCAGGCTTCGGCTATGTAACGCGACAAACACGTTGACTAGACTTTACTTACTCGACCAATGACTTTTTTGTAAACGGCTCTACCTACCTTAAGCCAGTCAGCTTTTGCTGTGTTACCGCGTTTCTTGTTTTCGTCAATAAGTCGCATATTCTTCTTTAGATCTTTACATAAGTCAGCGAACCTCGCAAGGTTCACGTGGGCCTGCATGTGTTCCACCTCCTTCGATTCCAGCTCCCAGAAATCGATCGAAGGTTTTACCTGTGTAGAACCCTGTGAACAAAAAAAGGAACCAACGAGGGCAATGCAATCGTTGAGTACAATATATTTATGAGGATATCGAGAGGTCCCAAGGTCCTCACGGAAGCCAAAACGAAACGAGAATTAGCGAACCCTTTATCAAAATTATATTAAAATGAATACTGGACTTTCTGTGGCCAACGAACGTAATTGTTATTAACCGTTAAAGACTACTAAAGCTCAATAGCAGCGCTCAATGAAACAAGGAGTTTCGAAAACTAGATGTCCGAGGCTGTATTTTTGCTGCACCTCTGCTGGCCTTTTAAATTTCATGGGCTAATTCAGACGAATCTCACTGATTATGTGGCTAGCTGATAGAATGATTACCTAGAGGGCAAGCTATAGAACTCCCCTGATGAAAAAATATACGTATAGAGAAATAGTGTCGCTGTTTTTCTTTAATTTGAAAATAAATGGAAACTCTGGTAAGATAAAGCTTTTAGAGTCCAGGTATGAGTAGAAGTGAAATGGTAGTTCAAAACTATTCATAGAGGCAACAAAAAAGCATTAAAAAAATATCACGTTGTAAAAGTCACAAAAGATGAGCGTGAAGCAAGCACAACTCGTGAAATGTACCTTTAGAGAGTTTGTGTTAGTTGGGTGGACGTCGCAAATATTCGTATGGAAATATAAAATTTAGAAACAGCTAGGCAATGAGGAAGAAAAATTGTACGCTAACACGAGCAGCCAGGTTTTGACCAATACCGTTGGTACCTAATCAGGCCCCAGAGCTGTAACCCCAAGGAACGAGACATCCAAGCTTTAAAAGCTATTAATACACTACTTTATATCTTATAATTATTTATTATGATTCTTATTATTACTATTATTATCCCACCATTGTCAATACAATAATTCATGCTTAATTACAACAAAACTAAATACCAAAAACAACATAAATTTATGTATTACAGTCAAATCAATAAGGCAATTGATAATTGAGGCGCGTCCATTCAAATGATTCAATTTTGAAGTCCCATTCCATTACTAGAGTGTGTGAATTAAAACATAATAAAATGGAATAATGAAGTGCGGTTCATCTAAATTATTGTAGTGAGAAATGAGAGCTATGCACTATATACTCGTTTGCTTACCTCAGTAACAACTGGCTTTACGAGTCTCTGGGTTTTTCGAGTTGTCGACATGTTTCCTAGCTGTCCTTACTCGATTGTAAACACGCCCAACTCGAACCCTTTCGGCGCGAACAAAAAATCAACACCAATGTGCTAGCTCACAATTCACTGATGCATTCCGCGTATCGACACCAACAAATCAATACTAACTAGTATTTTCCTTTGGCTGTTACGGTCTTAACTATTATTATAATCATTATTTAGAAATTTCAATGCCATGCTTGCATGCCTTTGTTTACAGTCTAAGCGAAATCCGAAAACAAGCATATTTTAGCTGGCGGTATCGAAATTGACATTTGAATGTTGAATGGCGCGAGATTTATTTGCTTTGGATAAAGTCGGGAAACAGAAACGCTCCAATTTGCGACCATCGTTCATGGACAAAAAGACCGCTCCTTGATACAACAAATTGCGCAAGTGCGGGTCCGGTGAACGACTGATGTAATAGCTGATGCGCTTTATAAGTGCTGCCGAAAGGGCTGATGTAATTAGCTGACTTGCCGAGGGGCGCAATGATGTCTTCTACACGCGTGCAGCCCACTAACTCGACCACTCCGTACCCATTGCGGACCGGAGAGTCAAGTCCTGCTTATTATAAAAGTCGCCCACACGCCGTACGGGCGACTTTTATAATAAAATTATGCAGCCGGTCAATATTAAACTCAATTTTAATGGTAGGTAATAAATAATTGTTTTTATTCAACTTCAGTTAGAAAGAAAGGTGTTCATCATGCATTCCCGAGCCATGCTGGAGCTATGCCCGAGACCGTTAACACTAGCGGTTGTCATAGATGAAATGGTTTTTCCTCAGGAGATCCAGGCGAAGTCCATATGGCAAATCAGACACCGCTGGTTGGGTCCTTGTGTGAAATTTCTGTCGCCAAAAGTTCTAACCATGTGAGAAAAATACGATTTTGTCATTTGGTGATCGTAGCGCGTTGGCTTCTCATGGACTACGTTGGCTAAAACATCTGGGTTTGAGAATCAATCTTTGATTCTGAGGATCACCATTAAGATTACTTACTAGCTGGCTAAATAACGCTGGGTAGAAGTGAGTAAATATCTTTTTTAAGAATATGAATAGACGGCACTGCCGCGCTGATACACCGTTTTGTATTTCTTTATACAGTTGTAACCAAATCGGTAGCGTACCCTTCAAGAATTAATATTACAGCCGAAATGCAAATGTAAAGCGCTGTTAGGTAAACACGGAACTTGGCCCCGGTATAATTTGAAATATCAGCACTACCAGCTGCTTCGCCAGAGCGCTCTGGGCCGATTTTAACATCATTGCAAGACTTACTTTCTTAGCCTCTACACATTTGCCTAAGGGTCTTATATGATAAGGTTTCACATCCAGGCCATTCGTGCGCCTCGAAAGCTAGAGCTTCGTGATAACCATAAAGTAATTCCACAGTGTTAGTTGTTATCTTTTAGTGTCCACAGTCATACTTGTGCTCGCTATCATTTTCTGAACACGTTAGAGGTTTGTACTTTCGTAATTTACATCTCAACGCGGTAGGAGAGTTTCACGCTCGCAAGCTTTACGACGCGACGGTAAAGAACGGATTCGGGTAGCGGCGCCGTTAATAAACGACGTTTATTAACGGAATTGTAGTCAATAACGTTCAAGTTGTCGCGTTAAGACATGTAATGCATTTATTAGCAGGGCCCTATTTTGTTGTAGTATCGACCTTAACGTGGTTAGTTTGCATATCATTCCTTATTTTTTTGTCTCCTAAATTTTCTGCCTTATCTCTATTCTAATGACTAATGAGTATTTTCCCGGCTCTGCTCCATGCGATATGCAATATAGTGTATTAGCAGCATGTTGCTAGGCTTTACACTGAGACAATATCTGGCAGACTTCATTGAACACTAAATAAATATGGTTTCTGAAACCAGAAGCCTGATCCAACATAACACCTATCCATATTTTTGAACATCTGTTCCACTGAGTTTGATAACGGCATAACATTTATCATAACATAAACGACCCGAATGTTAGAATAACTCCACAGACCAACCGCATCCACTAATGTTGACCAAAACGAGTCGCTCGCAAGGCTATTCGGCCATGCATTGCTCGAAAATTTTCTTTTCTGATATCTAACCGGACGCAATGAAATCAAGCTGAAAGCACATTCCAATCGGAAAGCAAGTTTTCAATAACCTTTACGAATTTGTGGCAAGAAATTGTCCGTTCTAGCTACAGAAAATCCAATAGCCCACAAGTATAGTTCGTATGTACATATAACAGGGTGTCCTCGATAGAGGTTTTGGCTGGGTGATTTTCATACATTTTGATTCCCATCCCATGGTGAAGCAATCGGATTTGCGAATCGGATATGTTATAGGATTTGAGATACCGATACTTGCTTTTTCTATGCAAAATGAGCCCAAAACTTAGTTAATTTGAGAAAACTCGTAATTTTAAACAAAAGGAAAGTCTAATACATTTTTCGTAAAAGTTAATTTTTATTTGCGCTAGAGAAATGCTTACGCGCGGCCTAACTTCAGAGTGGGCAATTAATCTTAAACAATTCCACTTTGGTTTTTCCAATTGTCTTTATGTTCGCGATGTGTATAGTGTATTTGGTTTCGTGCTTTAGATGTTTTTTGTACAAAACGGAAATGTAAAAAAGGTGCAGGAAGCAGACCACAGACGTTAAATATTGGCTGATGGTTAGCCCTAAAAAAATGTAAAGAAATTTAAAATTTATAAAGTTCTCTTAATTTTCTGCAAGGGACATGTAAGTGCACTGGATTTATCCAGGCAGCTGCACTTCTGCATTTATAGAGTTCATTTCACGAACCAATGCAAAAGGTATACCATGGACGTTAATTGTTCATCGATTATCAGCCCTGAAAAAAATTTAGATGGTGCTTACTATAACAGATTTACTAATTTACATAATAATAGATAATTTAGTAGACTTTTCAATACCATAAGGATGGAAGCCCCGAGGAAAAACTCTGAAATCTTTTCCGATGAAAGTAGGCAAAAAATACAAATATGAAATATTTTTAAAACCGTTTGGTTTTACTGTACTCGCAGTTTTTGTTTAACATTTCGATGTTTACCAAATTAGTTGATCTTCGGATGTCGCTTAAGTTTACATGATCTATAGCGTAGAAACTGCACAGACTACGACACGTTTGCATTGACTGCTTGCATTCGGTAGTGCAGTGGAATACTACTTCCTGGTGCTTTGACATTATTCCTTCAGTTTATTATACAAACTAATACTGAGCTTTCGTAATAGCTTCAGCACGCTTTCTAAAATATCTAACCTCGATATGGTCGTATTGATGATTTGTTTGATTCGACTATCAGATACGCTTGGCATGATAGGTTGTTAGCACACTCTGCGTAAGTGGCAATCTCTGCAATGTGATAGGAAAACAGTCACTTCAACGGTGATTGACGTAGTGGCTTTAACTGAGCTGGCTTTTCCGAAGTTGATTAAACAATTTGATATTGAAGGAAAGCTTTCAAGTAAAATATTGGATGCTAATTTTGTAATTCGATTGACATGATCCATGTGTTGATTCCGAATAGGGTACCGAATCTGGGCTGAGGAAGTTGCTCTGAAAGCGTAGCTGAAGGTATGACAGCGCATTATGCTTTGGACAAGCTGGTAAATAAAAATGGGAATAATGGAAATAAGGAATGGAAATAATGATAGGAATAACGTATTTAGTATTCACCTAATACAAATTTGAGGTTTATATATAGGATATTAACGAACATTAACCGCAGCACAGAACTTTTTTGTGTAGCAAAGCCCATTTCGTCTAATGCTATACAAAAGTAACATTTATATTGAGCTAGTATAAACAAACACTTAGACATTAGCTCTCGTGACACTTTTTATTTTCCTTCGCCTATTATTAAATTGTTAGAAAAAGAAACGACTCGCCTGTGTTCCACAACGGGTATGAGAAATTTCTAATCAAGTCAAAATAAACTCGAAGCTTTTCTTTTTCGGGCAAAATGACTCACATATATCCTGAAAAAATACATAACTTCTGCTCAGTAATATTTGGTTGCTTCAGAATAAATATTTTGATCACCACCTAGTAAAGCTAGCTCGCCTGACGCGACATTAGGTCTCTACGCTGAACTATAATATAGGTGATTTTGATTTGCAAACAACGAGACGGCAGGCATATTTAAATTATAGATTAACAATTTTTTTGCTGCATTGCTGCTGCTGTTATTTCAACCGCAATTATTGCGGTGTTCTTCCTTACGGGTATGATAAGAAAACTAAGTGGAGAGAGTCTTGAAATGCTCTTTCCCCTAACAAGGGAACGTGGTTGCATGTTAACTGTGTACACATGGATTTATATTTTGTTAATTAATTAATTCTTTCATTAATATTTATATTCTTGCAACAATTTTTCAAATAAAAATTAGTTTGTTATTTAGTTCCCTAGTCTGCAATACAAAAAGCCACCAAAGTAGCCTCAGTATAAAAATGCCAAAAAACGGATTTTCAGTCGCTCGGATTAACAGTCGCTCGGTCGAACTTGCGCTAAGCCGCTATGAACGTATATATTATATATTTTATATTAATTAAAATTTATTTAAAAAAAAAATATTGTAATATGTCCTTAAAGCACGCGTTTATTTTTTGCGATGCATAATATAAACAGCGTATCGGGTAATTGACATCCTTACAGTACCCCTTTCGGAGGGTATACCTTCTTAAATACTTTATTATGATTCTGTACCAAAATTCTATATTTATGTTAAAACTGCTGCAAAATGTTAACAATCGAGGGGCTTATGACTTGTTTAGTTATTGTCCCATTACACCTATCTATCCAGATTGTTACGGCCACCCTTGAAATCCTATTGCTCCAAATAGCGGCACTGTGGCCTGCCTTTGCCACTTATCATGTTGGCTTGTAGCAGGACAGTGTTGTTGGTACTTGTTGCCAATAACGTTCAAATTCGGAGCCAGATGTGACGCACTCGCCGGAAGCGCTGTTAAGGCATCGCCTCATAGCCTCCATACGCAGTACCCGGCTTTGTACCAGCGCCCGACGTGTTCTGATGGTCGAGTTAGGCACCAAATCTCGTCTCAGCTGGCCCATAGTAGTCAATGCAGCTTTGTTTACAATTGCCACCAGCTAGGTGTGACGACTGACTGAAGAGACTTAAGTGCAACTCCTTTCAAGCAACAACAGCACCAGTTTAGCTAGCTATAGTCACTTCGATATCGCCCAGCGGCGAGTGGTCCACTCGCAGTGCTGTAACAACCAAAGGTTAAGAGAGGGAGCCGGCAAGAGCCACTGGCGGAAATTCGGCGGAGTCCGCAAAGCATCCCGACTGTCGAGTTCGTGGAGCGAGCGGCTACCGTTTCTCGCCGTGCTAGACCTGTTCCAGCGTTCGGGTGTTTTGTTGTCATTATCAAACACTTCGGCGTTTGATTGCGGAAAGCGAATCGCGAGTGCGGAGGTCGGGCCGCTACGGGCCTCAGTGCGACACGCTGGTATGTGTTTTACCATTTGATCAATTAGCAAGAGAGATAGGATTTTGTTACATTCTTGCGTTAGCTGATATTGTAACACGATGATGATCGTACCTTTATAGAGTGATAATAGATTACTTGGCTGGCTGCTCTTAAGAGTCGTTCGTGTTTCTAACAGAGTGCTTAAACTAAGGACCACCGAGCCAGATGAATCTTAACGCGAGGTCTACGGAAAACTCTAAGTAGACTAATGGTAACTGGATTGTGAAGATAGACCTAGTTTTAGCATTATGTCAGTCGGACAGCTACAAACAATGTGCGCGTCGCTCACACCAATTCTCAACAAAAGGATCTGTATAACTCTAAAACCAGTTTTTAAAGCGATAGTAGGCGTTTATTGTATACTACTGAAAACTCAGAAAATCGAATGACTCCGGTTTTTTGGGTTTTCCAGGTGTTAATCCACAGTCTCGACTGTGAGTGTGCACACACTGACATTTTTAGCTAATGTAGATCTAATCCAGATCCATACTAGGGATTTTGAAATCACGAGGAAACGATATCGTTATGGTCAAAGAGTCGAAAAAGGGTTCAACCTCTGCTTTACGTGTGGGATGTGTGCGGCAGTCGACATAACGTATGTTAACGCAAATAAAATTGTCGTTTGGTGGAAACACAAATATTTCTTTTTTAGCTTAATTCTCCATCAAAACTAAACTATGCTTGCTAAAATCTTAAATATGGACTCTTCAATTTAGTGAGAATTGCATAAATCTATTTTTTTGCTAGCCAACAAGCGAAATCTCAGCTCTATTGGACGATGCAATCTTACAGCTGCTATAGACCTCCCACACTAAAAAACATTAACCACCACTTGCAAGGAATTTGGATTGTATCGTCAGAGAATAAATGTCAATATTTTAAAAAATCCATAGCAGGATATCGAGTGAAATCGAACTTGAATCAAAGTGTCACCACAAGGTCGCGTCCTTCATTTGTTATTGAAAGCAATAAACTGAACGAACATTGAATGCGTTGCGGAGAGCCCACACACTTCGTCTTTCTGTACATTTTTTCTGTACATCTACGATAAGAAGATGACACCACGCCCAGATGGACTAGTTGCACCTTGTTTTTTTGTATATTTTATTTCGAAAAATGTCATCAACTACTCTTACTATTTTCAGACACGCACATCATGGCTTGCTGGATGGTACTACTTTTAATTTCTGCTCTCATCACCGTTGGGCACGCTCGGGAGTTTAAGATTGACTTCGACAACAGCCGCTTCGTGAAAGATGGAAAACCCTTCCAGATTATTTCCGGCAGCATTCATTACTACAACGTCCCCTACCGCCTCTGGGAGGATCGACTGCGTTCAATGAGGGACTGCGGAATTAATGCAGTACAAACGTATCTCGAGTGGCGAACGCTCGAGCCACAGAATGGAGTCTTCGATTTCACTGGGCAAAACGACTTCGTACAGTTCATTAAGATTGCGCAAAGAGAAGGACTTTTGGTAAACATCCGACTAGGCCCGTTCATCGACTCGGAACGCGATATGGGTGGACTGCCCTGGTGGCTCATGCAAGTGAAGCCTGATATGAAGCTGAGGACTAGCGATCCTGATTTCCTCAAGTACGTCACCCGCTACTGGAAGAAGGTGTTCGAGTTCGTCAAGCCCCTCCTATACGCGAACGACGGCCCAATTATTATCGTGCAAATCGAGAATGAATATGGCAGCTTTCCAGCCTGCGATTTCACCTATACCTCTTACCTCCGCAAGTTGGCCGTAGAGAATCTTGGCGAAAATGTGGTGTACTATACTACTGATGGAAACGATGACAAGTTTCTTAAGTGCGGAAAGATCGAAGGGGTTTATGCGACCGTTGATTTCGGAGTAAATGGAAGCGTCGACGGTTCATTTGCCGCGCAACGACGTCACCAGCTTCATGGACCGTTAATGAACTCTGAATACTATCCGGGATGGTTAGACCTGTGGGGAGTACGTCATCAAACAGTCCCGACAACTGCTGTGTGTCGCACATTAGACGAGATGCTACGCAAGAACGCATCGGTGAACATATACATGTTCCATGGGGGTACGAACTTCGGTTTTGACAGTGGTGCTAATCTGTCCGGAACGAAGTTCCAGCCTTGCGTTACCTCTTACGACTATGACGCCCCCATTAATGAGGCTGGAGACCCCACCGAAAAGTACCTGGCCATCAAGGAGGTCATCAAAAAGTACACGACAGTTCCTGTGACAAACCCTGTCAAAAAGCCTAAACTCGCACTAGGAAACGTGCCGCTGAACAAGACCACCGGTCTTAAGGCACTCCTTGGTGCCCTTAAGATGACTAACCCTGCTATACCGAGCAAGAACCCTATGACGTTCGAGGAGCTCGGTCATCCCTACGGTCTTGTCGCATATGAGGCCACGATTCCGTTTCAACCTAGGAATCCTGCGCTTTTAAAGGTCGGCGACATCCGGGATCGTGGCTATGTCTTTGTGGATTACCAATATCAAGGGCTGCTGTCGAGAGAAGTACTCATAAATCATCTTGCTATTCGGGCGAAAAATCGTTCGACGCTGACCATCCTTGTCGAAAATCAGGGACGAGTTTGCTTCGGCCCCGGAATCGCGGACAGAAAAGGAATCATAGGCGAAGTAAAACTTGGCCAGCAAACACTTACACAGTGGATTCATCACTTGATTCCTGACCATGCGGACAGTGGCTTGGGCTACGATATGCTCACACCGTTCATTAACGACTTCCGTCGCCAGAACGCCGACTACTCCGATCTTCGTGACACGGAGGGCTTTGGGGTCTATCAGGGATCTCTCACACTCTCGAATACCAAGACACCTATCTTGCTCGACACGTTTATCCGCTTCGACGGGTGGGTCAAGGGTTTCGTACTCATTAACGATTTCAACCTCGGACGATATTGGCCGGCGCAGGGTCCTCAGGTGACGCTCTACGTGCCCGGAGTTTATCTCAAATATGGCGTCAATAGTATTACCGTAGTTGAGCTTGAAGGTGCGCCGGCTAATCAAACCATCACGTTCGTCGACTCGCCCGTACTAGACGGTGTTGTGGCTACTCCATAGAGAATAGGAAGGTCTATGAAGCATCGCTGCTTCTTTTGTCGGTGTTGGGGCAAAATACTCTATCATCACAGATCTCAATACAGGAATTTGTACTTAGCTAGACTAGACACCCACGCTAGCCACTACGTGGAACACAATTAAGGCATTTGTATTTAAAATCTTGATGCAATAGAGTCCGAGAAGTAAGTCGCTGCATAATTGCGTTTATGGATAGCCATATTAACTATTCATGAGGAAATTGTACCGGCCAAAATAGGCATACGGCTTCTATGCGAAAATTCCGTATAAATACGTATGAACTCCGATGAGTGCTTTGTCCGACATCGTGAAGGTTACATAGGAGACAATATCCTAGGTCATCTTGTGTTAGTTTCTCTCTAGGAGTTTACTGATTACGAGAATCCTCCATGGATGGCCAGAGGCCCCAAGTACTTTTTGAACTTGGGTTTTGTGAAGATGGCCTTTAGAGCGCATTGTGATTTACCAAAATCGTTTATCTGTGAATAAAAATAATATAAGTGGATGTCTTAAATACATTATGTTTGTCTCCTCGAAATAGCACTGAAGCAAAATATCATTTTCACTCTGTCTTCATTACAACTTTGTTGTTTTAGGTTCTATATGTGGCGCTTGATTAGACTCAGACTAAGCAGTGTCTAGAGTTTTGAGTAAATTTTGATACGTTTAGTTAGAGCAGAAAACTGAATTTCTCCCGTTTCCTATGATTGTTTCATTTGCTGAACAACTTTCTCGATTTAAAAGTGCTTTGAGCTGATTGTTCCCGGATAGTAGGTATTTCACTGAACGAATGAGAATCTGCAAACGACGACATATCGCCAACAGTACATGCACATTGTGGCTTTCTCACTGCTAGGGTTTTCAATCAATCCAAACATGCTAAAAATATTTTTAGAGCTGACTATCGGTCAGCATTTAACGTTCACGGTAACACTTTTTGCATTACTTCGCAGGACGGACTCTATATAAATCTAAAGATGCACCGGCCGGGATTGAATTCGTGTATCTACGCATCTCCTCCGGTCGCAAGGGGCACACGAATGCACCAAGCGACTGGGCCCGACAAATATATTGATCTGGCGCGTTATGACCAACCGCCGTTGGACACTCTGAGTGGGCATACCGTCTACTCACTGCATAATGACCCAAGCGTCACTAAAGCTAAATTTAATTATGGAAAAGTTCCCCAGAGAGCAGCTATTTTGTTTTTTGTAAAACTTTGTAATGGGCGGCAGATATAAAGGACAAAATCGTTAGAAGTATGCCCGAATTGGACTTTTTCGACCTCGGAATCCGAATCAATACGCCGCACGGGTATCTCACGTACAACAAACTGTTTGAAAAAGCACAATTGTTCTTGAATTTCAATTCACGACGGCTTTTGGTTTTCTGTTTACAGTTTTGAGAGATTTATTTAAATCCCATAATGAATTCATAGGCCTATCACTGAGGCGTCACCAGTTCAATAAACATAATTTTATTAGACGTACCTAGAGGGTTATTTAACACCCTAAGTAAAACTCACTCGTCTATGAAACAAATTAGTGGGTTGAATTTAGTTAAGGTGTCGGTTTTTCGTGGTTTGACGAAGCCATCCCGTTTACAAATAATACAATGAGGAACTGAGCGCATAATGTAATATCTTTAACATATACCAATACTTTAAGGGATACGTAGCTATTGCATAGTACTGTGGAATAATGTTTCGTTAATAATGCGCATACCTAAAATACGAGTAATCCGTTTTAATGAACGTGTTTGCATATTATTTTTGTTAATATTGGCTATATTGTCGCGAGTTTACTGCATAAAAATCTATCCGACTTGTGCTGGTGTATACTTGCACCAATCTCCCCTGAAGCCGATGCTAAATTTGAATGCAAAACTGCTGAACCCGTTTGCCCTGACTCGTTACGTATTCAATTTCCAGCTGCGTTTTTGACATTTCACTCTTTCCAGATCAAAATCTTAGACCGACGCGATGTCAATATGATTCCCAGATTTTTTAGTTATACTGCACATGTGCTTTGCGTCTTGTGATAGTACATATCGAGATCTTCATTTCTATGGACGTTTTAATGGTGCATCAAAGACGGTCGTAACTGGCAGAACGGCACACAGATAGCTTGTATCGAGAACAAGCACTTCACACTCGAACTGTGAGTGTAGAGATGAGTTTACGCCGGTCTGGAAAAGTCGATTACAGCATTCCTGTTTCTGAAAATATATTGTGCATCATTGCTGGGTCGATAGACTGTTGCTAAACTAAACAGTAGCAACTCGGAATAGTAAGAAGAAAAATACTGTTTCCACACGCAATATTTAACAGTTTCGTAGGAGATTTTCAAGTCCAAACCCACGCGTTTTTTGTAATTAATACCCAGATAAAGAGTGGCACGTTGGGTTGGTGTCAGCTATAGAGCTATAGAGATGATGCAAACTGATTGCCCTAAAATAAGTTAGACGGAGTCCCCGGTGGAAGCGATTCGATTGCTTTAATGCTTTTGAATAAGTTTCTAACCAGAAGAAATTAGGAGTTTGTTACGAGGCTGACAAGGCCAGAGGATTTCGCGAAAGTGTGGAAGAGGGTAAAACTAGTATTGATACAAAAATAAAAAGCCAGTGGAGATCCCACCGGTCAACAGCTTGTCTTCCGCTTGTCTGGGCTCCGCGGTCAAATTCTTAGAGCATGTTCTACATGAAAACAAAGCCGAAAAGAGACTCCACAAAACAAGAGCACAGAACAAAAGCAAAGAGACAATCATGTGAAGAAAATGTGTGTCACAGTAACGTTTTGTGTATGACACAATTACTACGTTCGGACACGTTTATCAAGGTGACTAAAACCTTTGCCTGTAACCTCAGTTGACATCAGGTTTAGCCATCCCTTATAGCCAACGTTTAGTAGCGTTTTGCAGCTGTCAGTGATACGAGAATGAAGTAAGTGTCGATTGATCTTCCAGTTTTGCCTGCTTCGTTTTTGAATTGTCCAATAATGCTTGCCCATGTTAGTGTTACCTTCAGTAAACTACTATTCGTCTACTGGCTACCTGAATTAAACAATAGTTAACCCAACTCCATGCCCATACACGGCCATGTGTGCATATGAAGCAAGAGCGCTGTAAAGCTCCATTTTGATATATCGGTTTGATTTAAATTACGGCTAAAAGGCGAACCACATGAAACACAGTCTTAAGCGCCTCTACACTCACTTCATGTTTACCCAATCATGGTAGCTAACATTAAGTTTGTTCAAAGAACAATCTGCGGTGCAGACGGGGTTCTTACATAAAATGCAAACGGATATTATACAATTTTAACTATTTTAAAGTAAGCTATGAATACCTAAACCTGCATCGCAGTAAATAACCCTTCAACCAAGGCCTGCTTGGAATAGAGTTGTCGTTTATCGCCTTTGAAGCAAACTGCACGACCTTATACTTGACATAATTCTTGATAAGTCATTAGTTCAGAATCGAGAATCGAGAATTCGCGTTCCGCATTTTCATGGTTTCCTTCACTAAACAGGAAACAAGCATCGTTCACAGCAGAAACAAAGCTCTCGTACTTCACAATACGAGCCACGTTTTGCGCTGTCAACGAATGAAGGACGCCCCTTCAATAATACGACACAGAAAACAGTAACATCAACCCAGATCAAGAAAACGGCTCAAAACGTGACCAACTAGTGTTTGCAAAAAAACATCTGCAGAGAGAAAACCATATCTGGCTTCACTGCTCTTCTGGTGCTGGAATTTAACCGTTAGATGTTATTGCCGTATATATATTGTATTTGCCTCATTTGCCAAAGTGTATTATAGTAAAAAGAAGAGCTCTTTTTCAAATAATATATATATATATATATATATATATATATATAT
>MNPL01025713.1:0-13547 GCA_002081605.1 Tropilaelaps mercedesae
AGGCGTAACTTGATAAATGAACTGTTTAATATATATATTAAACAGTTCATTTATCAAGTTACGCCTATGGTATATATCATACGATCTACTAATTGTGTACCCAGTCTGCTATATTAAATGAAGATCAGTGCATACCTATCGGAAGCTGATTTTTTAGTTATTTCTTCGATTTAGCTGAATTATATACATTTACAAGACTATAATAAATACATGCAAATTGTAAATCGCAATCAGATAAACCATGTTTGTCCCTTCTTCCGTTAAAACGATATAAGTGATTTTGTACAGCACCATAAGGCCCACATCAACAAATGCGACATTCATTAATCAACTTCTTTCATTTAACCCTCTCAGTCTGGCTAGTCTCATCATTCACTTATCTAATTTAACTTTACCATGGGTTTCCATTTCTGCTCTACTGTGTGTTTCTCACGTACACACACAATCCGCGAATACCCACAGGCAACAAACCCTAGTGGAGCAACCCCCCGCGAATAACTCGGCTACCCTACACACCTATGTACCAGCGCTAAGCATAACAAAGTCGACACGAAAAACAGAACAGGGCCGACAATGATACGGCTGCAGATTCTGATGACATTGAATAGCGCAACACGCATATCCACGATCAGAGCGTAAACAAACGGATATAATTTCGGTCGCATGAAGAAGAAAAACACTAGCCCACTTCCATCAACAGCATTCTCGCGTGAATGCCCGCGTTCTAGAGCTTGACCAACGATATCATTTGGAGCTCTCCCTCACTCCATCTACGGTCACGGCAGATGTTTCCTTAGTGTTTTTATTGCTCAAGGTTTGAAGCGTTGCCACCTGAGTTTGTTGTTGTTTTTACGTGCGGCGCTGAGTGAGCGTTGAATTTTCATTTCGTACAGTTCCCATTACAACAGTGAGCGGCTGCCGGCAAATGAGAACACTAACAAAGAAGCATCGAATTTTGCGCATGTTTCTCGCGGCTTATGATACCTTGTTAACTGACCCAAATTGTCTATTGACCTAATACACGAACACTGTGATAAAATTGGAGTTTCACGTTTGATTGTGCCTCGCAAATTAGCTAGAGAGCGCTAATGCTAGCTTAAACTACGATATCCGCATAACCTACCCAAGCCTACAAACCTTGAATGTTCGGCTACGAAATTGCGCTCTCTAGCACACCAAGTGTAAATCCTATTAGGACAATCTATGTTCCCAAAATCAAGCCGTATTACCAAATGCTTGAAGCATGATCTTTCAATTGTATCCATTGCCTCTGCTCGAATACCCTACGAAGACGCTTCACTAATTGGCTTGGGAAACGAATGGTGCGTATATCTGCTTTCTATTAACTTTCTACAATGGTTACCGTTTGTGGAACAGGTGTCTTCGTACGTCGTGGGTGCAGTGGCGACTTATTCCTGTCAAAAGGGTTACCGTATCGTTGGCTCTGAACCAGTGCGTGTGTGCCGCTCGAATGGCCGCTGGGATCCTCCGGGAGTGCCTTCTTGTAGCGTCATCGACTGTGGGCGACCTGACCTTATACCGGTATTGTCTACGAGCTTTAAACGACTGCATACATCGTATGCAGCGACTTACGCAGTATAAGGCATTTACTGTCCTTAGCATGTAGTCCAATCATAGACAAATATTATTATTCCGTAAAGCCCCATACTCACAACGCTCCTCAAATAATGCATTGATTACTGGCATCGTACGTGTTGCAGCACGGCCGCGGCCTCTTGGTAAACGGCTCAACGACATTCAACTCGCATGTCGAATACGAGTGTCTTCATGACAAGTCGCTTATCGGAGCCGCCTTAAGAGTGTGTCTGGCGAATGCAACGTGGAGCGGACGAGAGCCCACGTGCGTCGACAGGGAATTGGACCCGGCGAACGACGTGAACACGCTCCGAATCATTCCACACTATGACGAGCAGACGTCGAACTCCATAGGCATTTCGCTGGCGATTGGCGGTCTTTTGCTGGTAGCTGTTTTAATTGGAGCCGCTTGGGTTTGGATGAAGCACAAGCCAAGTCCGCCAGTTAACATGTGAGCTCAAAAGTAGTAACCAGTGCCCTGCTAGGTGTATCGGGCTTATGCAGTTTGCATTTCGACATAGTATCAAGAGGAGTACGGATTGCGGTCAATAATTTAAAGAACTTCATAGAGGAGCTTATTTTTTGCCTACTCCTTTGAATCGCCGATATTTTGTTGTCTTCAGCCGACACTTTTAATATGCAGCTTCATATGTAATAAAATGATTTCGCACTGCATTGAATCTAGGAAAGTCTATAACTGTGGCTTGTTTCAGTATAGGCCGACTTTTACGAACATGAAACGCCTAACTCGTCTTCGATTTCGTTTTTGCAGCCACGCGCGAGCTCGCTATGTGGGAAAGAACAGTGTGGTGTCGTCTCCAAAGAACAATTACCAGGCGACAACTCAACGTGGCGGGCCATATGAGGGCCCTGCCTCCACCATGGGAATGACTAATATGAGTATGGCCGTAATCGCTTCGAAGGCAGAGTACGCCAACGTGACACCTCCGCCACTTCCGCCAAATCATCCATCAAATCAGTTTGTAACGTTTAACACGCCGCCGATTGCGCTTCAACAGCAGCAGAATATCTACAGCGAAAACCTGTACGATAACAGCGGCGACTCTTCTCAGCCCATCTACGCCAATATTCAGGAGGTTAGCGAGCAGACCCATCACGTCTGATGGATGAAAATTGCATAGAGAACGAAAGAGAGGTAGCGCCTAGTTTGGATCGGTAGCCAGAAAGAAGTGTGCGGATCCGCCGGCAGGTTGTTCAGCCAAATCCAAATTGTGTGAATCTCAACATTTAAGGCTACCGTTGACTTCACCGATCATTTGCTGTCACTAATACCTAAAGGCATAGCTCACTCGGAGGATGCCCAGCCGCTTATGAGCTTCTCCATACAAATCGTAACCTAAATGCGTCAAACAACGCTGGGTCACTATTGGACTCTAACGTCGATGTTGTAACAAACGATACAAAGTTTGGTCTGGAGGACGCAATCCGCACACAATGGTGCCGAACAGCAGCTGATAACTACGAAGAGACCCTTGGCAGTGTCGCACCTAGCGACAAATAAAACAAGAGCTTTGGAGAACCTTGGTCAACATCGTATGAAATGCAGGATAGGCTGAAGAGCTGATTCATCGGGACCTTGGATCTCTGTAATCCTGTACAGTGTAAAGTAGATAAGGTTAGCCGTATACGTGAAATAAGGTAGATGATCAAAGAATAGAAGAGACAGCAGATGGTAAATGACGGTAGACAAAAACAAAAAAACTTGCTACCTAGCAATATTCTGTTGTACATAGTTGTTCGACGGGTATACTGCACCGTTCTTCTCAAATGGCGATATGTCGCTTAGACTTTGCCTTAACTTATGTCGATGGTCGGGCAGGTTCTGCTCAAAAAGTCACTGTACAATAGGGGGCGTACATTCATCAATCTCGGACACGCGAGAGACCCGAGAGAAAGACATAACCGGAAGCCTCGATTTTCTAGAGTTCAAAATGACGTAACGGGTCCCGGCTGGTCTTGAGATCAGTGGTAGTTTTACGCACTCGGGACAGCCAATACGCTGTATCTAGAGATTAGGCCATAATCCGGATCTGTCTACGACCGTCTGGGTAATGGCAGCATTCTGTGATCGAGAGAAGATTACATTGTTAGAAATATTGCAAAATCTCCGTGTTTTAAAGGCAGGTTGCCAATACCTGTTCGCGTAAAAAAGTATTGCACACAACATCCTGTTTTGAATAAATATTTACTAATGAATCTCAGCCCAAACTTTTTCAATATGAGGTTGTGCTTATACGTAGAAGAGGAACCATATTTTTTCGCAGATATATCTATTCATGTCGCGTCTTAAGGCAATTGTTGAGGTGGAACTTACCATTTTTGTTATTGGTATTACTATTTTTATTACTCGTGTCGTGGATTTATGTCGTCTGTCTGTCTGTGCTCTTGCTGCCATTTGATATATTCAACCGTTGTTTGCATAAAGTGAAGTAATTCTGTCTCGGTAAACTACTAATAATACGATGGCCGGAATTTCGTTGATTTAACGTGGTATTTGGGTTATTGCTCGAATTTTCGACGTCGCCAGTGACATCGAAGATCCAGTACCACCGGTACCTCTTCGCGGACAAAGAAGGGCTGACGCGCGATAATCACGAAGTGCAAATACAGATAAGAAAAAAGACAGGGGAAGAGCCCAGCCCAAGTAGGCAGTGAACTTCTATAAAGTCCAAAAAAACGACAAATCAAGACTTACCACGTTAGCCTCACTGGAAAGAGGCGGACAGATTAAGCTATTGTCAAGCGCCTGCAAAGTTAGAATGTAATCCTTCGCTCCATGTAGTGATCCTTATATCTCAGAAACTCGTGTTTCAGAGGATAAAGGATGATATTGGCGCATTGATAGTGAATCCACATTTAATTATTTAAAACTAATTCCAAACCAAAATAAATATCATATGCTCGTCTTACTTGGCCTCTCCGTAAATATAATTATTCAAGTATCATTATTTTTTCTGCGCACGGACCTAACTGTTTATTAGTGCAATTGCTGTAAGTGCTCGCTATATGGTTCTGGTGAGATCTGCGAATACTCTATTTGCGATTTACTCTATGTGTTTCTGTTCACCTTCTTTTGCCCACTGGTCTAGTAATACACCTTGTCGCCATGGAAACCCTGCGAAATGCTACACTCTTGAGAAGCTTTTTGCGAATACTATTACCATAGAAGAGTCGGGTTTGTTAATAGATATAGTGTCTTCTGGAGTCTCGTGACTTCGCGAGTGAAACCAGGCTACCTCTTCGTCGGACTTCTGGGCAGCGTCTGTTTTCGTATGCTCACAGGCCAGAACATAGCGTCCTTTTTGATCGTTTCATATATTATGGTAATGATGATGATTTTTTTAATTATTATTATTATTCCCCCGTTCACCACCACAAAGAAAAAACGTGTTCGAATTATTTCTAGTACTTCGGGCTCTGTATCTCATGAATCCATGTCGCTCGAGCGAACTGCTCCGCTTAGGTGACTGAATGTTGGTGCGCTGTAAGTTGTATTCACGCGATCTGCTATCTCATCTCAATAGTCACGCAGCGCAACTGGAGAAGCTTAACCAAACTGTTGAGGCGTGTGTTAAACTCAAATCAGTGGTTATTGCATTTGATACTCGCGTGGCTTCTGTGTAATTATTAATCAATGAGCTCGAAAAAAGTCAACAACCTTAGTCGGACCCTATGGAAAAAAACGCCGGCGGTTGATCAAGGTAGAGAAAATAATTTAGAATATCCGTAATATTGAGCGTCAAGAAAACTCTCTAGTGAAGAGAACGGAGCAAAACTTAACTAGAAATTAACTAGAAACAAAAATTTAACTAGAAAAATTAAAGTACTATAATGACAGAATAATGTAATGAGTTTAAGCCTCATAAATACCCAATCTTTAGGTTTTTAGTACTAAAAATAGTATATAAATAATACATAGATTTTGGAGATCTAAAATGAATAAAATCTTTTTAGAATAATTTAAAGTAAGCTAAAAAAGCTATTGGACTCATAATCCACTTATGAATAAAATTCCTTTAAAAATATTCTTCTGAATACCATTCACAGACGCAGTGATATTGAGTTCGATCGTGGGCCGGCTCACCCGAGTGAGTCGGTTACGGACCGTTGTCAGGATACCGTGGAATCAGTTAAGCGTTAGGTGCTCCTGTGAAGGAGAAGCATATTTATGTTGCTCATTGTTTGTCATTGGTCATAGTTCGTTTTGTTTGTTCTGGAGTTATATTGAAGCTCAACGTCTCTGTAGGCAGGGAAAACCAAACGCCTCCCTGATATTTCGCTATAGCTCATTCGGTCAATTTGTCCACGCTAAAGATCATCTTTCGCTACCCAATGCTACAATTTACAAGAAGTTACGAAGACTCAAGAATGTTAAGAAAATTATTGACCCTCGCTCCAATGATTGCAGGCTTCAACTGCGTATGGAGGAATTTACAAAATGGATGGACGTCACTTGCTGACTAGCGTAGTCACTCGTCAAAACGTCAGTGAATTACTTATTCAAATTCTATAAACCCCCAAGACCTTACATTTTCGAAAGTTTCCAACTTCACGGTTATCGACTCAAATATTAATTGAACCAAGATTTCATTTAGATGAATCATTTGATACTCTCCGATCGAATGTGCACTATTTGAAGATAGTCAGTGTTTCGAAAGTATGAATTGTCAAAGAGAGGAATGCTGTTTTTCAATTTGTGGTTACACTTCGATATTTGATTCAAGAATCGCTAGGAATCTGGAGGATCGCGAGCTGCAAAAGCGAGATTTAAGAATTAGAACCGTACGCCGCCGAAGAAACCCTTGGCACCAATCTTTATTCGTCAAAAAAAGTACTATTATATCAATATTTTGTATTTTATTCATTTCGTATTTTTAAATTATTATTTTTGGTGTCGCACCACTGAAGGTTTCACCGAATCATACCCGGGGTTCAGTCTGGAAAAAGCTGCCAGTCGGTACTCGTATGCTAGATTTTTCGGTTAAAGTCTTTAAACGGAAGCTAGAAGAGTACTTTTCTAGTCTAACTCAAAACAACGTCAGATCAGAATTATCAAGGACCTTTAGTAGTACTAGTTGGTGAAGTACTACCTAGCTTGTGTAATATTGGCACAGGTTGTGTTGATATTCTAGCAATAAGGTAACATGTCACTGATTCACCTTAGTGTCATTACTTGATAATCACAGCGCTGCATAAGTGGATGTCCAGCCCTTGGAATTACCATCGCTTACGTGCACTCATTATCTTGCCTGACTTGCGGCAGGTATCTTGCTGTTGGTTTATCCTACACTAATATCATTTATCTAAGAATTTCTCATGTACATATTAGCGGCACGTCGACATAGTTTTTATAAATGAGCTCGACTTTGAAATAATTGACTCCACTAGTTAACTGGCTTATGTCTGACTAACCGGTACAAATAATTTAATATAAATATAATATATAAATATTCAGTTGACGGTAAGATATTTTCTGGAATTTTCCTTTCCAGGTTTTCGTATGCTTATAGCCCGCTAAAAATGGACAAAATGTTGAGCTGTTTACAACTCCAGCTTTAGTAGGTTACATGAAAAAATGAGATGCAAGATAAATTCGTACAGTGCGCTCTGTGCGGATTAAGTGTTGCCTGGGGGCGAGTCTACATTTCATGCACTTAGGTCGAACGGAATTTCGACATGATGGTAATGAGTAATGACATGATGGTAATTTAATACTGACTTAACATGATGGCAGGAGCCGCCGGCCATCCAAGACATTAATTTAATTTTACTCGACTACTTTTGAAATTAAAAACCTGCCAATAACTCTAATGGACACGTTTCAAAGAGGCAGAACAAAGGTAAATTAAAAAGGTAGTTTCCTTACTAGGGAAACTTCAATTAAATTTGAGTTACAAAAAAATAATAAGAAAAGCCAAATAATGATATATACCTAAATAAAGTGTTATCGAAAATAATTATCCCTGAACGGGGCTTACGGTTTGCCTACAAATCTACCCTATCGGAGAACGCTTAATATTTTTGCGGTTTGCTTTTCTCTTGTCTTATTGTAGTTATCTTTGAGTAGACCCGCTAGGTGCTGGAGTGACAAGCAAAGGTATAATTGCATTCTCTTCTCTCAAAAAATTAACTAAGATAAGGCCTAGAACGTGTTGTCATATAGGACACCGGCAACAGTGACTATAAACTTTGCGCATGGTTTACAAATGTGACCTGGAGCACTTCGATTTGTTCCGTCACCTTGGCTGTTAATCGGTTGAGGCTCAGAATGGCCCAACCGCGCGACGTAGCGAAGGCCTAGCGTGCGATAGGAAAAGAGGGACAATACTAAGGAGCTTCATTGGGCAAAACGCGCGTATTTTGGTATTTTAACGCTCTACACTTCTTCCACTTGTTAAAGTTAATACGTGTGGATTTTGGTGATCTAGCTGTGGAATTGTGCAAGGTCTGAATTTAGAAAATAATATTTTGAATTTAGAAAAAAAAATAATACTAGACTGGTATTTAGTAAACGACCATTAGTGCAGCGTCATTTTATATAACCAGTAGTAAAGAAAAATAGCAAGAGTGTAGAAATGAAGGAGAGAGAAAAGAGACATTTAGCTGGACCTTAGAATGAAAGTGGTTCGCGACTCTTGATTTTACACTTCGGAATGCACGACTTTAAATATAAACGCGTGCTCTCTAGATTTTAAGCATGTTGGCCTTACTGTCGTTTAGAAAATTTCGGTGGTAACCTGAAGCTTTTGGGACAACTATACAACGCCTTGTCGTCTCCCAAACTAAGCTGGCACTTTATTTGGCAAATTTCGCACAATATTAGGTGTTTCCATTGCGCTTTGTCAGTTGGACTCTTTCTTTATATTGCTTTATAGGGCAAAAAATCGACCTAGACTCCGCAGTAAGAGAATTCTCCAGAGAAAGCTTGTATTCGCAGAGCACCTGTCGATTAAACCGGCGTGATTCCTGCCTGAGCACAATTGTCAAGCGACTGCAAATGTATTGGATGCATGGACGCTCCGTCGCCAATTAATAAGGTTACTACTTTCATATGACATTAAATAAAACCGAAATTATTGCTTTCACTCCAAAGTGACGCTTTTCTATACAAACATTTATAATAAATCTCGCGTTTAAAACATGTGAAGGCATTATATGGTGTAGTGCTTTCGTAGATGATATTTCACTAAGGCTTACGCATATGCATAGGTATAATTTTGTAAGGAATCTTCAAAGTATTCTTAGGAATAAGATTATCTATTCGGATTCGTTTGTGAATATTTACGAGTCATTTGACATGCCAACGCAGACCACGAGCGTAGCAAAGCTGTTCGACAATTTTTTCATTCTCGAAAATCGCTTTATCTTAACCGAAATCTTGGTATAGCGTCAGGGTGTTATTTGGTGTACATAGAATGTTCAGTTTGGAAGAAGGCATCGATCAGTTGGAGGAAAAGGTGGCCGGTAACTATATTTCTGAGTCTTTTAGCAGCTACTTCTTATTGCCGTGACACATGTCCGTGCAAACCCCTTTCCTAGTTCCTTCTTTTCCCGTAACTAGAAAGTCAGTATCTAGATAATGAGCTTCAAATGCATAATTTGCAACCGCAGTTTCCGGGGCGATTCGCTGATGCTTCAATACATGCGGGACATAGTACTATACAGAGTGCGGCTAGTGGAACATAATACGCCCATTTCCTAAATCTAAGATCAATGCCGTCGCCAATACACAGTTCAAGTAGCTTTTTCCTTTTTAAACAGAAGTCAAGTTGTTCGCGCCACAAACTGTTTTCTGATAAAAAAAAAAAAAGCGAGACCACTAGAAGGCATGCGAACTGCTGCAGTCAGAAACAGATGAACTCCTTGATGTAGATATATAACGCGAGACGCCAAAAAAGCAAAACAGCATGAGCCGATTTTAAATATACCTGTGGCATTATGTCCGCCGATGGGAGATACTAATACCGTGGGGTAGAGTGTTCGGCAAACATTAATCTCATTCGCAAGACGTACTAACAAAGCAGGGATTTTGCTACTTTGTTTTGCCGTTTACAGATGCACTGTAACATAAACCTTTATAGGAAGTTAGATTTTCGATCTTAGTTGATCTATGAAGTGGAACTAAGGTGACAATTTTGTGTAGCTTTCAACATTCGTGTTTCAAGGTGTATCGTGGAAAACAGTCTTATTGCTTTTCTTTCTATGGCACTTTATTAGCACTTGCATGAAATTTTTGAAGTTGTTGTTTTTGCGCGGAATCTTTTTGAGTAATGCGTGTACTTGATTTCACCTGTGTGAGTGAATGAGTTAATATACATATTCGAATCAGCCTTACTAACTATATAACGAGAGGTGTGTGCTGTCGTAATGTTCCTACCATTATGCACCTAAGGATGATATCTAAGTGCAAGGTATGATATATACAGGCAAATTATACCCTTATCTTGACGAATTGCATTGAAAATGTGAACTTAAATTAGGCAATAGATATGCGTAGATTATATCACAACTAGTTATAGTATACCTACGAGGGTTAAACAGCATCTTCTGCACCCGGTGGTACTAAATGCAAAGTAGCCAGTTTTTGTACCGAAACGGTAGGCGAGATTAGGTACTTGCGTTACCCTCGGTGGCTTGGTGAATTCGCGTGCGTCTTTCGACCGTAGAAGATACGTAAATGCACGGGTTCGATATCCGCCATTGCATACTCACATTTATGGGATCTGTCTTACGAAGTAATGCGAAAAGCGCTAATTCGGACGTTAAATGTTGACTGGTGATCAGTCCTAAACGTAGTTAGGTACCCGCAACCTTGCTTAATTTGGTTTTCTACTTTTTAAGATTGTACTTTCTCGGCACGCTGAACATTAAAATGAGTATTCAATTAACTATAACTGTTTCTTACCGATGAATTTGTATTGCACCTTCGCAAATTCCTGAATCTTTACTTTTCAGCGATGACCATGCGATTGCTTTGGAGACCGCTAATTATGAAAATCAGATTAAGCTGCGCTGTGGACCGGGGCTTCCATTGACGAAGGGTTCAACCTTTACCTTCGTCCCGTGGACTCCTCTCAGTGAGCAGACTATTGCTGAGCTTCTACTTGTACTCCGGCCACTGGGAAAGGGAGCTGTGGTCTCGAATCCCAGTATCATTTGAGCAGTGTCTTTTTAGATTGTGATATACCTACATAAGATGGGACAGACTATAGAACAAACAAAGTTACACATACGCGTCTTCATTAGGCAAATGAACAGAATGGGCTTAAGGTTTGGTACAGTGTCGTATATCTATGTCTTACTTCAGTCTACCTTAGATTTACAGCCAGCCTCGAACGCTACCACTTAAAAACCTAATATACGACTAAACGACAAAGTAAGACGGACAGAGGTTTCTCATCTCCAACGGTCTGTTGGCATTGGGTCTTTAAAGCGCGTGAGGAGTATAGTGTACTCAGATTTTCCGATTATAGATTCAACTTGATTGCACTTTATGTTTACGTTTCCGCAAAATGGTTGCAACCACGCGTTGAGCATTTTCGTCATCCCATCGGAAACAGAGTTCCAATTGTGGCGGCAAAGTTTGCCACAAAAATTTTACTATAATATTGACTTAAAACGGGCTTAAATCTTTTTGAAGAAACAACTTATTATAGGAACTTTCAGATAGACCTAGCGGCTGGATAACAAATATTTATAATTAAGAAAGCCAGGTTATCAGGAACGTAATCAACAGCAACACGTGTTGACCGCTGCAATAATAATGCATAGCTTAGAGGTCGCCCTTTGATATAGAGGGTGATTCGCCACGAATCAGTGCGTACGACTTGTACACTTTCAATTTAATTCCCCACAGCCTCCGCCGAAGGTATCGTTCGAATTGGAATTATATTTTTGTTTAGAATCAAACGTATTTTTTCTTTTTTTTTCTGCATCCAGTTACCACCACTAACTGTTCGCGCTCTCGATCTATTTCTTATTTAGGTGTGTAGTTCTGCAGAATGAAATGACACATAATCATCGATCGTCATCCGGTGCGATGACAAGTTGTATCAAAAGATTTAAGTTACTTTTGCGCCAAACCCTTTGGGCTAAATAAAGCTATACAATATTCAAGGGCTACAGGTCCGTCCGCCTTTCGTCAGAAATACCCTGAAAAACAGCAAATGATTTCTCCTACTAAAGAAAGTCTTTAAAGTAGAGTTTCCAAAGAGCAGATAAAGAAAAGACCACGGAAGCATAGAAACATGAGGATATAGACAGATCATAGCCAAGGATCAGTGTAGAAATAGTTCGAAATTTAAAAAAGTGAACAGCAGTTATCGAACACAAAACAATGACAAAAAGACACTGAAACGCCGCAATATCAGCCAACATTTTGAAATAAACAGGATTTGTGACTAGAACATTTTGAGGCATACTATGAGCAGCCTTAAATAGTTAAACGTCAGCTGTACAAAATTCGCAATGTGTCTTTCTATGAGGGAAAATACCACGGAACTTAAATGAACTAGAACTGAGCTCTAAAATTAACTAGAATGAACTGAGCTATAAAATGGACTAGAATAAATTGAGCTAGAACTTAAATGTCGTCACATGGACTGCACTTTCAAATATTCGAACCTTTTCCTGTCTGCTCCATGATCTCTGAGTCGAGCCTACTTATTGGTTTTCAACTGAATCAGTGGTGCCTAAACCCTAGAGTAAATGCAAGATTCAAGCGGCTGCTTCTATGCAGACCACCCACAAAGTGTCCTCCGCCGCTACAGCTTAAACTCGAAATAAGCTGATTGATGGACTAACAAGCAATGCTTATAGCTTTAAATTTGAAATCTGCAAACAGGTGTGCCTTGGCACGAATATCTGTACATGCCAAGTATATTATAATACCAATATGAAGCTGATACAGAGTCCATGATAATCGCAAAAGCTTAAATGTACGCGTATAGTTATTATTTGATCTCCTAAATTCATTTAGGCAGCCAAAGTTCCTCGGGCCTCAAGAATGCGGGGCCTTAGAGCAGCTCTTTGTAGCTAACAGCAGTAGTTAAATACTGTTAGGTATAAAAAAGTTCTAAAAAGTGAAGCATTTACTCATTGTGTCTACCATAAAAGCGCACAACATTTCGTATACACTAAATTGAGCAACACGGTCTGCGGCTCAGTTGGCTATACCTCTGGGTGAGTATGTCATTGCGTTATTAAACGGGCCTAACTCTATGACTCATGGGCATTTACTTGCTGCCCATGGCTGCGCCTTTTTCCGGGCGAATTCGTCGAACGTGCTTTTCCAAAACGAACATCAACCACGTTTTCCATATTCCAGGCTTTCTTCTTGATTTGATAATATTTTTCATCGTTACTATTAATTCTGATCATTATAGTAGAAGATATATTGTGTTCAAATTTGATAGACTAAAGATTCGACACAACGCAACTCTTTTTGCTTGCTGTAGGGCACCATCATCGACATTTGGCAGTTCTAATGATGAGCAATAGCCTCAACAACTCATTATTACTACACTAGCGTTTATTAAATAAATTAAAAAATATTTAATTTAAAATCTTTGTCTATCTCTCCCCGAATTGTATAACGAAACTAACAGTTACACACCTGTATGTAAATTTGTTACAATTATAAGACCTACCATGTATTAGCTTTGTGATATTATTTTATTAATGGGATGAGTATAGTTTTGTTTAATGCTATCGTTGTTTGTTGTTAAATCTGCGCTTTTTTCGTTTACTAAATCTTGATATATTCTCTGGTTAGTTTACCTTTAAGGTTTTTTCCTGTATTCCACAATATGCCTACGCTTATTCGTTCTCGCAAAAAAATTCCTTTTTTCTAGAAAATTTTCTAAAATAATCGCGAAGATATCAAGAGTGTCTAAACATAAGCTGACTAGGTGCATCAAACTGCCAAGAAT
>MNPL01025714.1:0-27408 GCA_002081605.1 Tropilaelaps mercedesae
AGGTCCATCTGTTCAGTCCATTCGCTTTCATTTACAGCGTCTGCTGGTTTGGCGTCCATTTCAAATTAACTGGTGCTTTTCATGAGCCTTTCACATTTCGAATCATTTTCTCCATTAGGTCCCATTGGTCCTTGTCCATCTACGAGATCCAATAATTTACTTTGTCGTTATTCTAAAGGGCATGTACAAATAGTCGTTGAATAGGGAATGCATCGTTCAGTTGTTTCGCTAACTGGTTGCTATGAAACGAGCCTTAGTAAATACGCGAGGCGCTAGAGTTTCGATTCGTGTAGGAAAATATGTTATACTGCTTATGAACCTAAGTTCGTTAGTAAATGGTAGCGCAATAAAATCTATGTGTATGTGTGTATGCTGTTGCGCGTCTGAATCAATTTCACTGCGAATTAGCTCGGCGATGTTTGTTCCTAGGCGACAAAGTGCTTACGTCGCAACACGCCGGATTTGAATCGATAAATACTCGCCTTGCTAAGCTGGTTGAATTCGGCTGCTAGATAATTGAGCATTGCTCCATCAATCCGAATGACTTCCCCGTTAAGCCATGAGGCGTAATCAGAGACGACGTATGTGGCCAGATTGGCAAGTTCTTCGGGCTCGCCTGTGCGCCAATTAGGAGGGCCTTTCTCTTTGAGCTGATCCCGGAAGGTACCACTTGGATCCAGTCGAGAGAATGCCCCCTTTGTAGGAATCGCCCCTGTATTACACAATGCACATGAACAAATAGGCGTTTTTTATTGCAGTATTCACCATGTACGTACTGCTATAGACGGCTTACAACTATCATCCAATAATTAGAGCTTCGAAAGAATCAACGAAGCGAACAGGTGTTCAAATAATGAGGTAGGTGTTAATATTGGAATTTAAACGCCAGATAGCAAATATCTGTTCGGATTGCAGCATAAACTTTTGCATCGCAAAGTGATTACATAACGAATCGAATTTATTTCAATGTAAATAGTCGTCAAACTTTTTACCAGGTGCTATGACATTGAAGCGCATCCCGTACTGGGACCATTCGGAAGCCAAGCTCTGGTAGAGCGTCTCCACCCCGCTTTTCGCAGCGGAAGACGGCACAACGAACCCCGATCCGTGGTTAACGTAGGTGGCCGAGATAGCCAAAAATGAAGCTGGCTGCTTTGCCGCAATCAGACGCTTCCCAACCTAAATTGCCATATTGATGCAGAACACATACACCTTTCTGTTAGGACTCGGTCTAAATGCCCGTCACACTCAATGGATAAGTACCAGAAACGCTTCTCACGTTATTGCGCGCAACGGCGCCATCGGCTACTCAAAGTCAATGACGACATTTAGAACTGAATATTTGACAATTCCAGTGAACTTAAGTGAAAAGGTGAGGCGAAATCCGATTCAGGTGAGGTGTCTACCTCGAGCGTAACGTTCGCGGTACCCAAGAGGACGATATCAATAATCGTCTTGAATGCGTTCGGTGACAGTCGCTCGGTGGGCGAAATGAAATTGCCTGCCGCATTGTTAACGACTACATGCGGCAGACCTAATTGTTTCTCGCATGCAGAAATGGCAGCCTCAATTGCGCTGAGATTCCGGACGTCTGTTGCCTGGTATAACACCTACGAAAAGCCGAAAGATTTCGAGCTACAGTTAAGGTGCGCTTTTCAAGCCAACGTCTAATGCCATAATGGTGGACGTATAACTATTGACGTACTGTACCAGCAGGTTTTATCCGAAGTACACAAAGTAACTGTTATGTACCTAGCTAGAATAATCCGTTAATCAATCTACCAAGGAGTAATTTAGCATTTGGGAATCAACTTACCTCATTTAAACCTCACAAAGCAAAACAATCGGGAGGATTCAAGTAATAAAAAACAGTGGAACAATACGTTGACCAGCAGTTTATAAAAACGAGACACCTGTTTTATAACATTCTACAGCTACTATTAGTAATTGCTCGCATGTACTTGCTTAGTTCACTTGACTGTTTTTAGCAGCTCACCACCGGCACTGTAGAGGCGGCACAAAAATGGCATACCCTAGTGAAGGTTTGGAGCAGCTTAAGGGGCGCCAGGTCCTGCTAACGTTTCTCGTCATCTTGAACTATCAAAGGCAAGTGATGGCTGTACTTCGTTATGGCACTAACGCTACACATATGCAACCGCTAGATATAATATGAGCTATCTAAAAACGTTCAGATGCTTGGCTAGAAATCGATCATTACTAAAGAAGAAATTGTCACAGTAGTGAATTTACGTATTGTATTTCGGACGGGGTGTCTGGAAATGGAAGTAGGCCAACACTCTCTTTTCATTAAACAATGGGCCACTTTGGCAGGTTGCCGCGCTTTGCAATGTAGGCCAGGGCTAAGCACGTAGCCTTAGAGTATAGCGTTTACCACTGCAACTGAGAGCTCATATTTAGTCCTTAGTGAAGCTTCTAAAGTGAAGCGGTGGAGCGAAACGTTGTTTACACGTCAAAACGAATTGCGCTGAATTTCACCTGGCCAGATGTCCGTCATTTCCGTTCATGTGCCCTACACATGAACACCAGTAATGCAAATCGTTCACATTTCATTTAGCTGACAATCGAATATCACTTTATTTGCAATACTACTTAATCACGAAGAATTGATTTTCATTCTACTGACCTTTCCAGAGTCAGCTATTCATTTGCACCCATCTTTCCATGTTAATAAAAAGAAGGCGACTGGAAACCTACAAATTCATTTAGCCTACCTTTCCACCTGTTTTGTCCTGGAGCTCCTGCGCAGCTTCCTTAAGTTTCTCTTCGTTTCGGCTTATAATGAACGCATTTGCCCCGCTCCGAAGGAACATCTCGGTCATTGCCTTGCCTAGCCCTGTTTGTCGAAACGTCCACCGACCACATGAAGAAGTGAACCAACTGAGTTCATCATAACATTGTTAAGCAGTAGAAGAGTTGTTGTTGAGTTGAAAATCATCTAACGATGCCTGGTGAATTAGCGTGAACGTTAACTGTTGGCTGATGGTCAGCCCCAGAAATCCTAATGGATCCTTGTTGTATTTTACTGGCTAATATCTAGAACTTGTAAAAGCTAGAAATCTACCAAATTATATGTAGATCTTTGCAGAGAAAAGCCATTCGACTGGCGGCGTACAACAAACGACACATACTATTTACAATTCGCTTATTAGCGCTATGACGCCTACATTAGTACATCAAAAATATTATATATATATTAATGTTAGCTGCGGGATAACTTCATCGCACTCGCTTTAGGGATCAATGGTCGAAAATTTAATGGAAAGACTGGGAGGGAGTGCATGAATAAGAGCTAATCGCGAACTCGACAATTGATTACTGCTACAGACCGGTTGCTCCACCAGTGATCAAGGCTACTTTATTCTTCAGTGCGTCCTTGGGCATCATTGGACACTTCATGGCTGGATAAAAATTCGCCATTTCGCGAGAAGGCCGACACAGCTTGCCTGCAGAGAAATTTTCGAAGAGTGTTACGCGTGCACATGTATAACCTAAAAGTCGATTTGCATGCGTTCTAGCTAATGGCACTCTGAAACGCTATGGATGCTGAGTACTTAATGATCGGGCACTCACAAAATATTCGTTGGCCAGCACGAAGCGGGTGGTCTGAACATTTTTATGGGTGTTTCGGGTAATGCTGATAGCACTACACGTCACTGCAACATTGAGTGATTAGTGTGGGACTCACAAACCCACTAAAGCTCATGTTCCTTCCACCCCTAGGTTCGGTAACCAAAGAGACATACTTCGATGGGGTGCTCTGAACTGAATTCCTCAATTGTCCTCGCCAGATCAATCTCGCGACCGCTTTCGCGTCGTGACCTATAATCGACCTATAATGTCGACGGAACCGGCTTGTTTTGTTAATAGACAAGATATTAAATCATAATTACATGGTGAAGTTAAGAGGTCAAGGAAACGCTTCGAAATCAGCAGTTGGTATAGTTGGCACCCACCGTGAACAATTAAGCTTCTACGTAAAATATATATAATAAAGCTAACATGCAGCAAGAACTGTCACAGATGCAAAACACCACTCGCGGAACGCTTTAAAAGGGAGGTTAAAATAACTGATGGGAATAAGTACGAGCTAGTACGTCGACGCCTGGGTCGAAGAGCCTGAGAGCGGTACTTGAAACACGGTACCGTGAACTTTGAGGCTTGATTTTAGCCCGGTGACCAATATTACTGTGGCTGAGATGACCGAAGCGATTAAGCTGCTGAAATTGATGAAACGAAACGATTGATGATTGAAACGAAATCCGATGGACCGTATCTTTACGCTTCGATAAACGTTTGAGGAATTCTGGGATTACACAACCCAGTTCATACTTGTTTCGTCAATTTTCACAACGTGAGGACTAAGAAGTTGCAGATAGTTTCTAGTTTAACAGTGTGGGTTGCTAACGACTGGTCGGAGTCAGGACACTGAATTTTCAAGCTCCTTTCGAGCTTCAAAATAACCCACACTTGTGCTAGGTCGTACCGAGGTGCTGTAGAAATAGTGCCTAAGTATCTCAGACTAGCAAATGCAACCACAGGATTAACAAATAGTGAACTTTTACACCCCCGAATATAAATTTTCATCGACACGTTTGCCCAGGTCATCTAAAGAGGTCGTGTTTACTTTAGGTTTTGCGTTATTTGCATAGAAAGAAGAATAACACCAAGATAACTTTGTACTAAGCAAGGAATCCGAGAAATTAATGGCATCATAATGACTAGCAGAAGCAAAACTTTGCCTCAAGCGTGAAAGAAACGTAACGTTTACTCTCTTAAGTTCGAATTCAGCCCCGCTAATACCCCGACGGCACTTTTAAGACTTGCAAGCCTATTAAAATCGCGCCGACGATCTATTGCTCCGGTAGTTTTCTGCTTGCGCTCTTATGGCGTGTTCAACAGGAAGCCTGCCTGCGGTCTGGCGAACCATGGTACGACGTGTGTGTGGAAGATATGTTCAAGGGGCACCTGCCCTGAGGTGCAAATGACGAACTGGTGCACCTTGGCCCCTGATGTTCAAAGTGATTCGTCTCAATAATTTGAAATGATCTCAACGAAATTATTGAAGAGATTGTTGCGGGTATGAGAAATTTCAAAGACACACTGTCACTTACTTTTTTGCTCTATAAATACAATTTGTCCTACAGGTAATCTGCTACGAAATTTCCCAGTGCTCATGTCACTTGTTCCAAAATTGAAAATCGACCGAGTTTTCGCCTTTACCCTATGTTTTGCAGGCAAAAAGGTTCGAGTGACAGGAGACGTACCTCACCACTTCAGAAAGCGAGTTGCGGAACTATAGTCACCCCACGAAGTAGCACATCTGTGTCCGGGATTTCCTACCGGCTTTCACAATGGAGAAACTTGCTTGCATGCTTTCACCAATGCAGTGGTTACACGAATTCAATGGAGTAGTACTTTCATCAATCGTGGTGGTTTAAATGAATGTAAATATTGTAGATAACAGCGATGGTATTAGGAACATTTATATGCAGTTGCGACACCTTATTAAATATATACTTCTCAATGTTCAGTCGATTTCTATCGCCGGAATTGTACAACAAAACACTCGTCGATATAGTGAAGGTTCTAGCGCGACCTGTGCACCCAAATCATTTGTCTTGGGAGGACCCATGAATTGCGAAATTGTTCATTCAGAAATTCAGAAGATAATTGGTATATACATGTACAAAATCCGGCCGTGGCTTTTCTTACAGAATGCGTATATGTGTTTTTGCACCATGCTAATTATTTTACATGGCCTTTCCCTAGATGTAATTACAGGTGAGCTAGAGTTAAATTGATGGAATTTGAAAGGGCTGTCTACATGTTAACCCTGAAATATCAACAACATTTTAAATTGGAGTAACTTTAAATAGTGGAATCGGTATAACAAGTGCAGTTATGAATAAGTCATATCGGTCTCCGGTATCGAAACGAGAACTTCACTCGAAACTGTACATCCTCCTAAAGTGCAGTCTCAAGTACAAGCAACCGAAATGAGACTTTTGAATCTATAAGACTTGATAATGTTCGAAGCATGAGCATACGAAACTCACTGAACGCTCAACACAGCACAACAAAGGCCCAGAATAAATCGGTTACCTCCCTCCTAACGGAGCAAGTAAGGCAAGCTTTTTCAGTAAATATCATAACGTACATGTTATATAGTGTTTTATTCACTTCAATTTTTCCAAAAGTATATACAACTTTTAACATTTACTCGTGCTTTTGCTATAAGAAAACTGTAAACAAAAACATTTCTATACATGAGCACTTTGAATGGCAAAACAGCTGCCTTTGTTCTTTCTAGCGACTTCACATATGGACCTACTTCGTCCACTCTACAAAAATATTAGTTTTCCTAAATGCTTTTTAAAATTTAAAATAAAAAAAATACAAGGCATGTTCTGGACAAGCACTTCATGAGGACCATTTAGGACACAACAATCCTCTCCAACAGGACATAGCAGGGTTCTTCTATTTGCACGTCAGTAGTGACATGACACCTCTCTGTGCACCTCTGAACGAATCAACCAGGATTTTCAGTAATAAATGCACAGCAATAATATGGTATTAACGGTATCAACTTTAGTCTGTCTACTCCTGCCTCAGTAGCTGAACTATTGATGCACGTATCGTTCGCTATTAACGCAAAGTGTGTGGGCGTTACTCGTCATCCTGCGCAGAACAAACGAGTCGGCACAAGTGACCAATGCACATCTTAACGCCACGCCAAACTCGATTTGAGTTCGCAGGAGCGCATGACGCCCGTCGAGACGAATCACGTTCAATTCCATCGTCGTTCTGCCCACCTCACCGAAGAGCAGCTCCACCGCTCTGCCCACACAATCGATTACGTCGGCCGTCGTCTCCCACGGGCTGCGGCCTTCCGCGCACTCGATGTGCAGGTAGACATAATCGAAGGTTCGGATCTGGTGCTCCGTTGGCTCATGTACAGCAGCTACGGGCGGCTCCTCGATGTGGACAAAACTTTCAGCCGATTCTCCGCTGTCACTTCGGCAGGCCTTCATTGAGACGTTCGGTGCCATAACAGTTGGTCTTTTTTGAGACACGAGAATTAGGCCAGTCAATGCTGACGTGGAGACTCGTTCAGTCACTCAGATATGAATTTCCAGCTGGGCTGCCAATTGACGTGTATCAGGTGCTGGCCTAGCGAAACCGTTCAAACATCGCTGTAGTCAAGACAGGCGAACTGACTTCCCCGAGCGTCTCTAGCCGCTACTTCATGGCTTGTTCTAGATGCCGGCCACAATTCGACATTAACATGTGCAGCTGATCGGCACGGCGCAGGTCAGGACTGAATGGGTAGCGTTTCGATAAATACACAATGTCCCTTTTTTGGCCCTAGCTTACACATTGGCAAAACGTTCAGCTACTATTTCTTTATCCGAAAAGATCTTCTATTCTTGACGGATCGGTATGGTGAATCGGTAAAAAATAACACATGGTCTGTTCATCAGCTACAGTCTGCTCTTGTTTACCAACAATTCTGGCAGAAAGAGAACGCCCAGGACGGGCGCAATCATCAATAGTATGTGATTTCAGGCAACTTTTAACGTTAGAAGACGAAATTTTTCTGTTTAGGGTTCCGCGGACGTCGAGCTTACGCAGGGAGTAGGGGCAAATTACTCGACCAGAATATCGGGATAGCGTAGTAAGATGTAAATCACATACTTACCACTTGGCAGAAATAAGAATCGTCCAATGTGCATGGGTGTCTTTTCCTTGTTCCGACTTTTGTTAGCTTCTCGCAGAACCTCCGTCGCAGTGTGACTTGCATTTAGTCTCCTCGCCATACTTGGTGTTATCTGTGGGCAGAGAGGGACTGTGCTCTGGCTCCTGTCACTGTAAATAGCTATGATCGATAGATACTCCTCGCGGCGATACCTACGGTCACGAAGTTCCTGTTAACAGGATTGTAGCATAGCTGAAGGTTTTGTTTTGACTTAGGGCGTTGAAATTTTCACAATTAGTAAACTACCTGAGATACGAAGGTATAATTTCATGCATCTGGTAAAAAAGTACTGAACGGTAAACTACAACCACGGTCTATACTCAACTGGTACAGCCTCTTCATGATAATAATTAGGTTAAAATAACTTAGGAAAAATAGATTAAAATAACTTAAAACCTTTTTTCAAGCGATGGGGAATATTGCCACACGTGAAAACTACATCGAATTAAGTATATTTAGTAAGTAAGTGCCAAAAAAATTTTTAAGTCTTGCACATTTATCATTTGGATATGACAAAATTAATTTGAAATAGCGAATGAAGTGCCAGAAAAAAACAGCCATATAAATAAGCGATAAATAAGCATCATTGTTGTAAGGAAAACCAGAAAGCAAAGCCCTGTGCAATTGAAAAAAGCGATAAATATGGATAGAAGCCATTGTGGGTCTCAAGAGCGGCATAGATCTAGCGGCCTTGATACTGAGCTATCAAAAACGTAGTATAAATATACAAAAATGTCGAAAAAGAACCTTTTAGTCGAGCCTAAAAACCGATCTTAGTCAAATCTGTTCCACTATTTGTAAACGATCCCGCAGTAGTTCTCGCCCATGCCAAATTAGTGTTTTGGTATGAAAGCGTTCATGGATAACGCGAGTTGCGTCTTACACATTCTAACCTAGAATAACAACTTACTGGATTTCGTTTAAACCTGCGTTAATATCTGCCTAAGTTACTAATAACCTCCGTCAAAAAAGCCATCTCTGTGGGTGATCATCATGGATTAATTTATTAGTTATTGCACATGGTAATAATAATCGTAAATACAATTTTAACAATAACTCTATCATCAGTGTTCAACTCGTTTGTTAGTCAGTAGCTGACTGGGTCGCACCAACGTTGGTCTAACATATATGGAGGTGGGAAAGTGGAAACATGCATATAGAAGTAAAAGTCGTATGGTCAATGTTCCGTGATCTCATCACCATCGATAGCACGTTATAATTCCCCTTATGCGTTTCACTCCTCCACTCTCCAGCGTTCCACATCACAGTGTCACTTGAACATCGAACCTCGCTTGCCTCCTCAGTAATGAAACAACGGCAGCAGATGCCCGTTTTTTCTGATTTTATCGGAGATGGATCTTCCCGTTTTTTGCCGCTATCGCGGCGAGTGACCATTCGTATACCCACACAGTCTCATCGCTCCTCTTGGACAGCGCAACACAAAACTACTCCTCAGAAAAGTAAAACGACAGAACATCCGCTCGATAAGGTTTCCTACGGAAGGCAGTAACGCTTCGAATTTCACGTCGTTCGATGTGTTAACCCTCAATAATATTCCTTTGTCCGGTTTCTATAGTGGTCATCGTTGTGGTGGTGATTTATGATCATTTTGACTGTCATCCACCGTGACCGCCCTCCCACCTGCTCATCATACATTGCTCTTCATGGAGTGAGATCTTTCTCTGAAACATATTTAAATTGACTAAATCGTGTGTAGAATTAATCTCGTCGTCAATACCCTAAAACCATTTATAGTAGTTCAAACGTACAACGCGCCTCCGCAACCTACATGGAATGTTCCAACGAGTCTATAGAACAACAGTGCTAGAATTCTCGGATCAGGTGTGGCGCTCGGTGAAATCTCGTCCTTGCTTCTGTCGTGTTCTGCACATCCCATTCGATAACGCGAACGTTAATCTCTTATACCCACTCAATTTTCCTAATAGAAGGGAACCGAGAACTCGCAAGCGTTTTTGTATGCCTTGAGCTTGAATGAGCCTCGCGCGAAACTAACCAGAAAAGCTGATCTCGACATTCCCGTAACAGCACGTTACACCTGGATCTGGCGCTAACGCTAAGATCGTCACTTATAGGTAAAAAAAGGACGTGTCCAGTCGAACTACACATGGATATACGTATAATCAGGTAGGTCGGATCTCCGGTAAGAACAATGGTAACCACAATGGCAGGTCATAACCTGAGGAAAAATTATGTTGTTTCGGTTTTCGGTATGTGATTTTTTTTTGTAACACGGCTAAGAGGTTTTCTTAATCGCTGTCAAGCACCTAGCCTGCCTATTCCAGAACGTTGTTGCCTATAATACGGAATGTAAATAATTTCCAAACGGAATAATTCGAGGTTCAATATTGTAGGGATCCTTGAATGGGCATCTCAAATGTTCAATCATTTGCCTGTACTCCTTTCGACATGTTTCTTAACACCACGTCATTCAGCGTCAATTACAATCAAGTCGAGTTCACCGTCATTTGGCGCTAACCGTTTGCCGCCTGTTGCTGCGTCTCCACTTGCCAGTGATGCTACTATTGACGCCAATATAATAACATAGATCGACTGATTACGATCTCATCTTCACAAATATGTGGTTCGTGTCCACCGTATCCAGCTTGATCTCGCCAGCCATCGACTCTGCCATTTAGATCTCATCCAGCGTCGCAGTCCTCCTTTCATCAATTCTCTGATGAACACTCGAGAACGGCGCCAACCACGGCTCCAGTCTCTATCCCGCATATACATACCTATATATCAACATGTGCAGTGTAGTAGCCTTATTCACTGTCCGACCCAAGGCCCTCAAGTTCGGCTTCATCCTGACCCATGGCTCGCCAGAATTGCGTAACAACTTCTTCGGCAAACTTCTTCCGCTCGTCACCATTGAGCGACATAGCCTGACCCTTCAGTGAGACGAACTTCGCGAATAGCTCCTCGAACGCCAGATCCTCATCGCCGTCCTGCTGGCCGGGGTCGCCACGTTCCCGATCCACGCCCTCTTCCTGTGGTTGCTGCGCCTGTTGCTGCTCTAGCGTGTGGTAATCCCGTAATACGCCCGCCCCATCGCCGTCCCCGTCCTCCGGCTTGGAGGACGCGCCGGCGACCTCCTGAGGCAACGGCGGCAGTGGTACCGTACCCCCTGTGAACAAATGCTCCGGAAGTCGGGGGTTACCTGGCAGCTTTTCACGGTCGTGCATGACCATATTTGACCATGTGTGCATCCGAAGCGCTTCCTGGAAGTTGTGCGCGGTGTTATTTCGTTGTACTTAGCCAACAAAAATTACTTCGTCGACCGCGCGATATTTTGTCACCAGCTTTGTTAATGGCATGGCTGTGATTGTTTCGCGCGCCCTCATTTTCTCTCTCGTTTTCCATTTTTTCATCATTTCCTCCTTCCCATTTTTTGTTTTTCGAATTTTTTTTTGCTCTCTACGAGTTTTACTTTCGAATCGCAAATCGAAACTACTGTGTGCGACCGGCAAAAGCTTATTACAAGGGTGTCAGCAGCAAGAAAAACGTCTGGAACATCGCTGGAACAAACATGTGAAACCCTTCCTGCGGCTCGGTGTGTGCGTTTAACTCGACCGAGTTCCCAGTCATACCTTCATTCGCTCGAGCCCACACTCGTCCTGATCATCGGCATTGACTTCACTTTCGATGAGCTCGAAATCGCTGAGACGTTCGACGAACATCTTCTTGATCTGCTCGTTGTCACAGAGTTCGCACAGCGCGAGGTTGACCTCCGAATTGCAACATCGCGCACGAAGCTGCTGAAGTTGTTCAGCCTGTTTTTTTTTTGTTTTTCATCGCAACAATCGAATTTTGAAATATTTGTTACTAACCGCGTTAGACTGTCGAACACTGCTTGTCCTTGAACATCGAAGCTGTGGATAGTTAGGCGACCAAGCTATATGATACCTTGATATGAATCTTTGTAATAAAGTGAAAAAACGCATGACCAATAATAAAAGTGAGGTTTATAGTATAGCACCATTTAGACCTTTTCCTTGAAGTTGTCGCAGTTCGCGTCAAAGAGAACGACAAGGGCTTCGAACTGCGCCAGCTCAGCGTCACTAAGTTCGCTGGGATCCACGCACGCGTACAATTTGATGTCGGCTGTGAAGTACTTGGTACGCACTCGGTACGGAAACGCCTCAAGGAGAGGATGATCCTGGCGAAGGCTCGGCCCTCGCGTTACGTCAAGAAGAGCGGCTACTGATGAGGCTGGTTTCTCACAAATCGACATCATCAACACGCCGATGAGTTCCTCTTGGCCCATCCTGCCGAAGTCGATTGGAGCAAATGAACACATCGTTATTTGTCAGTGCGCTTCGCTTAATAATGTTAAATAAATGACAACGGTTTGTGTCGACGGGCCGACGAAAACTAGCGGGAGACACCCAGTGATGCCAATGAGGCAAAATGTTCTAGCGCGACATGAGGAACAAAAGTAACTAGATAATAGCGCAACATGAGCAAATAAAAAGCATAAATACGTTAACGTTTTAGCTATGTACGTTTGCCTGTGATACAAGGAAATACCACGGTTTAGATGGTATGGTAAAAATGCTGTTGACATGGGCCCCACGAAAATAGGAGAGATTACCATGACGTTGGTAAGTTTAGACTGGCTTGTTTTTTAATTGATGTCGACTACACCGCACCAAATGAAACTGGATATTAGCAACCAATCATATCACCGACTCTTCGATACGGAGGGCTACGAACCGATGCCACCATGCTGCTCACTGCAGGGATATGCCGCAGCTTCTATCGACCATAATAACCATCACCCTGCCCGGCATGAAGTTCTGTTACAACGCCCCATAGCTGTCATTCGGCCACAGCTGATGGCAATGTGCAGTACGGACTATCCGGAATCAGCCACACCAAACGTCACCATTCGCTGTGAAATTTTCGCTGTGAAACACTAAACCCAAATGAGCGTTGAGGTTAGACGACCTTCGATGGTAGTACTCACGCTGTTTTTGTCCCGTTCGCCTCAGGGAACCTCAGGCGATACTTTGGTAGTGAAAAAGGCCGAACGCGGTCAACGCAGGCGAGAAGTCAATTGCCTGGATAGGTGGCGCGCAGACCAGCCTCAGGCCTTTTCGGCCACTAAGGTGCTGCCGTTACTAATACAACAGACACCACCGCCCCTTACACGCTAACATCAGGACCAGTACCAACAACCATGAAATACCCCTCTTATATGTTGTGTTATTACTGTGGAATGCTAGGGAGCGAGAGCACTATTGACAAACATGCGCGGCCGTCTTTTCCATACGCGTATACTGCAACCCAGTTGCTGCACCTTGCCTCTGGTTGAAGTTTAACAACAGGATTCGCTATATCAATTAGAACCCCTGAAAGACGGTCATGTGAAAACATTTGTAGTACATGCAATAGTAGGGTGGGGTTTGTCGGGACTCGATGAAATTAGATTGAAAAAATTTGTCTTCATATATATTTACACGCGCAAAGTATTTAATGTAAATACATTTTCCATACACATAATTATTAGAAAAAATGCGTTTTTCTAGAGCCCGTTGGAGTGTCAGTGAAGACGTAGGTAAATGTCGCATTTGAACTAAGAAAAATCCTTCACGTGCCACACTCAAAAAACCTGGTTAATCATTTCAGAATTTTCTAGATCAAATGCATATTTTTGTTTCCATACGGCTCAATTAAATTTGAAGTGGACCTCAGATGAACATTTGTTCGTTTATTGCCTTCATGGTAGGGAAAAAACTGAGCGTAGTTATATGGTGAATCGGAGTAGAATACGGTCATAGTTCCACGCGCATCTGTAATGTCTTCCTCTTTACCTACACCCGCACCTCTTCAACAGCTAGTGCCTGAGCCTATGACTCTTTGATCTCTAATCCAATGTTGCCCAAGAAATAACCCAAGAAATTCGTGCACGTAAAAAATATTGCTCTAACTCTCGCCAGATATCGCTGCTGAACCTGCGCTGAAAAAGTAAACTTGACCATACTAAAACAAAAATTGTAACCGAAGCAAATACTCTTCACATTTAGACACGGTACGACCATATATAACTTCGGTCTTGGAAGAAATGAAAAAAGCTTAGTTAATATAGATCATGGCAGCGACATCATTGGCACACTTTGGCGCCGTCAATTTAAACCAGACAATCACTGCGCTGAGAGTTTTGGCGCGAATCACCAGATCGAGGGCAACTGATGCTTTTTAAAAAAACATCTGCTTTTTTCATTCTCTACTATTGTCTCTACCACTGTCGATTCACATATGTGTGAAATCACTTAGTCAGTGATCGATTACGAACTCGTACTTCGCCGGTGTGAGGCGTGGTACAGGTAAAATTGGGGCATGGCAACCATGGAGGATTCATCGGATGATCTTGTGATAGAGGTGCAGTCTTACCTCACGCGGAAACTGTCCCCATTATGCGAAGATTCGTCGGTGATCGAGTTGCTATACCCCGAGCAGCTGAAGAACCTCGAACAAATTCTCTCGCGTTGCGTACTTCAGTCAGAAAGCAACTCCCTTCTGATAATGGGTCCTCGAGGAGCTGGCAAAAGCATTCTCGTACGAACGGCGTTGCAACGACTAAGCGAGAATGACGAAGCTAGAGGCAAGTTGACTGCATGTGGTTCATTTTTTGATCACCAATAAAGTTCACTCAACGAGAATGGGTTCTATTGGCTCCATACGGAGCTGATGAGACCGAAGCTATTATGGCTGTCACTGTCAGAGCAAGTGTGCAGTTAATTCAAGTGTAAAGGTTATGTGAACGTGGCCACTCTGTTAAAAGCTCTTTAAACCGAAATAAAACTAAACTGTTGCAAAAGATTTAACCAAAAATATGGCTACGTGGAATCAACCATGCATTCTTAATTTTTCGAAGCTAAATAGATACCAACATTAACAGTTAAACTTCTACCTCTATCTATTTGGTGAATAAGTGAAGTGTAAGCATCTTCTACCAAGCACGTCTTTTTCATGGGTAACCTTTTTATACTATTGTGCTTTGTAAACGCACTCCACCCATTTTTAGTTGGCCGAGCGGCCATTGCTGCGATTAAAAATACCCAATACTCCCAGTTTGTCATATTTGGCTCCCTCTGAAAAATATTCGCGTTATCCGATTGTAGGAACGACGATCTGCGTTTGTTATCGGGTGCTGGCCGCGAAACTGATATGTGTTCGTGTATCGTTTCAAATTGCAGGTAACTACTCCGTGGTCAAACTAGTTGGCGTCATTCACACGGATGACCGGAGCGCTCTCAAAGACATCACGCGTCAGCTCCAATTGGAGAACGTCGTTGGCGACCGAATATTCGGCTCGTTCGCGGAGAACCTCCAGTTTCTCCTTGACGCGCTTAAAAGCTCGGGTCAGGGTCGATCAAAAGCGAAGTCATCGATATTCATTCTCGATGACTTCGAGCTGTTCACCCAGCACAGGAACCAGACACTGCTCTACAATCTGTTCGACATTGCGCAGAGTCGACAAGCGCCAGTCGCCGTGGTCGGGCTGTGCTGCCGCCTTGACGCCGTCGAGCTTCTCGAGAAACGGGTTAAATCCCGATTCGCACACCGTTTCCTCAATCTGATAAATTGCTTCAAGGAGGACGACTACGTGGCCGTCGCCGAAACTCTCCTGAGCATCGATTCGAAGCGGTTTGCAGACGAATCGTTCGCCCAGAAGTGGAACCAGAACCTGAAGCGCGTGGTGATGCCCCAGCTGAAAGACAGCTTGCTCAAGCTTTACAATCTCAATGGTATGGTCCGCACACTCGTCAACTGCCTACAGCCGATGGTTCGACAGACTGACCAGAGCCTCGAGCTTCAGCCGGATGTGTTCCGAGACACCGTCAACCGGCTTTACCAGGACGATCCGAAACTCGTCGTCACGTCGAGGATGCCGGCCCTGCACGTCGTCCTGCTCGTATGCATGTTGCGGCTAAATGCGATCTACGACGGGGCGCCGTTCAACTTCGAGCTATTATGCAAGGAGTTTGCCATCTTCAATCGCGACACAAAGTCGCTGCTGAACTTCCCGAAGGATACCCTGTTCAAGGCATTTGAGAGCATTTGTGAGCTCGAGCTTGCCCAACCGATCGGCGCTGGCGCGATGGCGTCGCAGAAACGTTATCGTCTGTATCATGCGCATTTTAACAGCGATTTGGTACGCCGAGCAGTAGAGTTAAACAGCGGTTTGCCGACCGACGTGTCTCAGTGGATTTCAACCACACTCAACGACAGATCACTTAGAATCTAGATTGCGAGGTTTAGCTGCACGCTGTTCAACTCTACCGCTCGGAGCTAAACGCATTGCTACCCGAATTCATTTATGATACCCAGAGAAACGGAGGCGAAGTAAAATGTAAAAAGATGTGTGAGATACTGACGTAACATCTTAGGTACATAAAATTTCATACTTATAGCGCAAATATAACAAAATAAAAACTTCGCCGAGATACTGAAAGGGACCATTTAGATGTAATGTCTTTATAAATTAAACGAGTAACAATATACCGAATTGTCATGTTCTACAAAATCCTAAAATGCAATATTGATATGTACGCGTGCCATTTAGATGAGCCCGTTCTTGTTATCAGCCAAAGGCCTTATCGTTGACTAACACAATATGTGCTGAAACCAAAGTTTCTATGTCGACACCTAAGGTTTGCATACGGAGTCACGTTAACCCCAAGGCAGCAGGAATTTTGTTACATATGTGACCAAAACATAGGATAAAGGCGTAACCACAGAAGTTATAGAAGAAATAAAAGAGGGGGTCACAAAAACTCCCGTCGAAACCGTAAGACTTTGTTGTGACCATTAGTTAGTCCGGCAATTCTTGCATGGTGGCTCTCAGGGAAGCAGTCTCCCTACTGACCATGGCTCAGGCTGAGAGCGTACGCAGCGTACGCAGCTTCCTACGTGCCTTTCCATTTTCCTCCGATACGAAAATATTAGTTAGAAAAAATGAATAACATTGTTCAGATAAATCTCAACTGCAGCCAGGGCGGCTATGATATTTACTGTACTGTAGGTAAGCATGCCTGTTGAATTCGCATAGAGATTATGCATTTCTTACCTCGTTTTAGATAGCTTAAAAATATATTCCGAGGTTTTTGTAATTAGAAATCGCTAAATCCACGATTAGCGGCACACTGGATCGGCTTACACGTAGAGAGTTCTTGCACGCTAACTTAAATTTTCCTTTATAAAAATTCGCTTTTGTGACCGGTTTGCCATTTACGTATTTAAGGGTGTCAAATATCTGGGTTCAATGTTTTAAAGTGAAATGAAACATCTGTACCGACCATGTATTCAGGTGTTATATATTCAATCTTTAAGATACGGTTCTAGTCACTTCAGGGACAGTTTACCATAAATGCTCCTTTAAAAAAGCCTAATAAATGCGTATGATCTTGTGTATTTGCAACCTACGGCTAACATATGGTACCAAAAATCATACACTTTCACAATTTTATGTCAGTTCTGGTAATTTCAATTTATGAAATATACCCATTCTGGCTTACCGAATGAGATTTGGCTAAATGGTGGCTTCAGTTGCTACCTCGTTAGATTGACTAAAATGACTCTTTTCTATATCATTTGATTCCCTAACGTCTCATATTTCCAGTTAACCGGATTATATTTTCTGTTCGCAATGGCCCTTCTCCAAAGAAATATTCTTGAACAAGCCGCATCTTCTGCCTTCGCATCGGGTTTTCCAATAACAGCAATTTAAACTCAACAATGTGCCGGGTGGCTTGCCGGGTTCTGGTCTAAACGTTTACTTTGGTTATCAAACAATGATATAAGGTAATGGAATTCAAATGTGACCTTCCTCCAATAAAACTATGATCGCGCAGATATCGACATTTACAAATTTCCCTCAACCATACCCTCATTATGTTCTCAGCTTTTGAGGCAGAAGACGCTGTACAAGACCATGACATCAAGCGAAGGGGAGGTACAATACGGCTGCACGCTCGAGATGTATTACCTCATTCTAACGGATACCTCCGAAGAAAAGTCTATGCCTGGACTGGTCTACCCCTAAAAATATCACCGGATCCATTTGCTGACGCTCTTCCTCGCACGCAATCCCAGTGCCAATATAAGCCTGGCGTCCTCATCGGACAGGTATTTGCACGCAAACGGAAAAGGGGTGATCGGTTGTCTCAAAGCTGTATTGTCACGGCAAGGTTGCTCTTAGCTATTTGCATGAGGGTGGTGCGTTTGTCTAGAAATATGCGGGGCACAAACTTAACGTCCGACCATCGAAAACCCGACTCAGTTGGGCACATTCGCTTTCGTAAAGGGGCAACGCAACCTTAATATTGAACCATGGCTGGCCATGCGGCTGGGTAGGTAACACTGGACGTTTTACCGCACAAGTTCGCCAGCTTGCGTCCGCAGGACCCGCAAAGCCGCGAGACAGTCTCTGTACACTAGCAGATTTGTGATGAAACGATGAAAACAGATTGGAAACGAAATGTATGGATATATGCTTGTGTTGTCGAGCCCATAGTGGAGCTCATAGTAAAGTTTCATTGTAGACTTGACAAGTGAATAACGAAGTCGCCCGATAGAACTGACCAAATCACCACGCAGGCATTTTTACGCTTTAAAATCGCCCACCCATTTAAAGATGGTTTTAATCCATGTATACTGCAAATGGAAAAACGCTTACCTAAAGGAAACACCCACGGCATAAACGCACTTGTAGCCTACATAATTACGCCTCGTCTACATAAGAGTTGATCACAATGAACATCCAAGTCTTTCTTGACAGATAACTATTATCTGTCAAGACTTTTTTCTTCAAGGAGCCTTTTTTCTGCACCAAAACAATGTTATGTTAGCGTTGATCCCCACGTATGAACTGTAAAATAAAGTCTGAATGAGCTCGATTCCAATCGTACACCAAACACGCCAAACGCATGCTCTATCGTCGCGTGGTAGCCCAAAGACGTTTGGTCGCATTCACTTACCGAAACTTGACAATCGGTAGTGCAGTTCTGGCATGAGCGTCATTGAGTCACCGGGTTATCTTTATAGCTCTAAAGCTCGGCCAAATATTACTTGTACGGCATTTCACAGGTCTTGCGTGTGCTATTCCTGGGGTCATGAATGGACATACCGCGTCATTGTGTCGGGTGATGTCGCCCTTTCGTTGAACTCACCCCTCGATGGCAAATGAGGTTCGACATTCTTCAACTCTTTGTTACTAAAGCTAACACGAAAATGGTACATGTAGATCTACCTGGAGTCTGGAAATTTGATGCAATAAATAGTCGAGATCGATAATCTCGTTCATAGCCGAACGCGGTCAACAACGAATATCAGATCATCAATTGGCAACATATACAAATATACACATCAACAATTGAAATTTTCCCTTTGACTAAATGCTAAATGTAAGATTATTATGACCATGTGTTGATAATAGTACATTATTCGACATTGTTCGACACGTAGTCGATCCGATGATGCCTGTTGTTGAATCAGATTTCTTTAGCTGCTACAAAGTCCTTCGTCTTTCAGGCAGCTATGCACACATGGTGAAGATTTGGCGGCGCGACTTACGGTGAGTCCACTTCGTCCAAGGCAAACCATTTCTGTGACAAAGACCCTGTGACCGCATCATTTCATGAACGTGAGCTCGGTCCGAAACTAAAGACTGTGATAGGTTGTGCCGTGATGGCTGCGTTAAGAAATCCGTCTGGCACAAGCGCAAGCATACGAACTCACCACACGTGTCGTTTCACATGCAACGTTTTGTAATCATGAATTCGCTTGCGATTCGCAACGCTCGAATTGACTTCTCGATTCGCTGCATAACGAAAATATTGCCAAGCCATTTCACGCAAAAGCCCCGTTGGCGCACTTGCCCATAATAGTCAATAGAGCAGGCACTTTTAGCCGTTCGCCAGAGTGACCTAGGAGGCACACTGCGCTGAGGCTAGTTAATGTTGCACCGTTCGAGATGAATTTACACGAAGATTGGTACCGTCGTAGTTACGTTGTTTGTGGCACTTTGCTTAGCCATCGATACGAACCCGATTGCATTTTGTTCATTGGCAGTTCAGTGCGTCTTTATGAACAATTGAACATGAACAATTTATAAACAACGCGATAAGAGGTGGCACGTTCTTATATATACATATTGAATGCTCTCCCTAGTGAGGCGCGCTACGCTAAAGATGAATCAAGAACCTTCAACCATCGAAGTCAATTTGTATTTCGGATCTCAACAAATGCCTACAATAACGAAAAAAATAGGCCGCTTTTTTAGAAAAAGTTTGCCATTAAAAACTGCACCAGCGAACTTATGCCGGATGTGAGCCGGATATGAAGTCACTGGATGAACCTGACTTCAAGCAAAAGATGGTCAATTGCTTCCCTTCGCGGCAAATTAAAGACTGCTAAGGTTCAAGTCAAAATAAAAATGTAAACTATATGTATGTAAAGATAAAAACGTGGCACCTATCAAGGCCAAAATTTTGGATAATATTGCCAAAATACAAGGTAAAAGTTCAAAGAAAAAAATTTAAATCACATGTGTTTCAATTTATTATTGAGAACCTGACGTTTTGGGAAATTGCTTGAAACATGACTGATTGTCATTACATTTAACCTTTATATTTTTAGAACAATTTTAAAATATTACAAAAACAAATGTGTAAAGGTTATTTTGAAATTGCATTCAGTCAAGGTTGACTATGTGAGCAAAGTGTTTCATTAGAAATCATGCACTTGATATATTTTATCGAAAAAAACAAACTTCTCACTGATTTCGACGTAGGTGACGATTGGTATAAAACACCCCTGCTGCAAACGAAATCGTTTTTTCGAACAATAATTCTTCAAATCTTTCCAGTAAAAAAAAACTGAAAGGTCAACGACCAGCGGTTTTATGCTTGTGTGAAAAAGTTCTTTTCGCATCACCCTGTATATTGTTCCCTTATAATGACAATCCTTGTTACTTGTACTATCTATCTGCATAGAACTACTACGACATTGGCGATGAATACGCCAACCTCCAATACAAAATCAGTTGCCAGATATACAAATTGAATGCCAAAAACGAACTTAGCTTCGTTCTCATCTTAGTTCTGGCCCTTTTAACCACGAGACTTTTTCCAGCTTGACGTCACCCATACCCATACACGAAAGAAGGCCAAATTCAGAATATAATTGGCGGAGAATATAATTGGAACAATATTACTTTTTCGATTTAGCAGACCCATTCTACTAATTAATATATTCGATAATAACTTAGCTCTCCTTCGGCAGATGAAGTGTTTTTATGTGCACTCCTATTGTTAATTTTTCATAGGTACTGACGAGTACAAAAACGTGTCTTGTGAATTTGCAGAAGTGTGTCCGCAACGCTCTTGAGCACGAGCAATTATATACAATTTATGTATAATTATACATATACACACAGATAGGTTTTATTAATTGCTCTTTATAAGGTCGATGTTTTCAGTCGGCGAGATGGATCATTATAAGTAATACGAAAAACATTTGAAAAGAAAAATATATTTTTTGGAGTGTAATCAACGTTCAACAAAGATACGTCACATATTTTGAACAGTTTTTTTTGCAGTATTTGACCCTCAACTTGATTTCCATAGATATAATTTCTTTAGGCTATTTTTTGTTGTGACCCGAAACTGCATCTTGTTTTCTCATAGATGCATTCCAGTGAGCTAACGTAACGTCAATAGAAGACATGTCGGGTACAAATGCAAACATAACTTGTAAGAACCTCTTAAGTGCTTGAACGTAATTTTTCTCTGTGTTGTACCAAAGAATACCGTAAGGACTATCCGAAAAAACTCCTTCACATTACTTTTCAAGAAGCTCTTTCGGGCTTCTTTTAGAGAGCGCTCGTTTGTCAATAAAGCCGCCCCGTCGACAGGACATCGGTTAGAACGTGGAACGTATTTTACGACAAGCTAGAATTCGTAATTTAGGAAAATCGCCCGCTATTATTGACTCTCAAACTAATTCCGCGTTCTCGCGCGGTCTGAAGCTTAATGATCGTAGACTCGCTTGTGTAGACCTTCTGCGCTAGGAAACACTGGAGGTCAGTATTGGCAGAAGTCTGAGAAAACAGTTTTAACAGCACAAAATATAAAACGAAATAGAAAAACTGTTGTTAGAACATACATGATCCCTCACAGCTAGTCAGCGACTACTGACGAGAAGAATGATGAAATTCAGAATTCATCACCATAATCGCCGACGATCTGCTACTGAAGACTATGAAAGAAAGCTTCACGCGCAAGTTGTGTTAAGCAAAAACTCAAAAACAAGATGCGCAAGTCATTCGTCCATAGCGGGAAACCCAGACCAAGTTCGACCGTCGAACGGCCGTTCAAACTGCGTTTTAAACTGCTGTCACGCACCTTCGAAGTCGGTAGTAGAGACGCCTAATTCGGCTGGAAGCAGATAAAGCACCGTAAATCGCTGTGGAAGGTCCGTTGCCAGCTATCTTTTGTTCTCCTGAAATCTGCCTGGAGAAGAGGACTAGCTTCACTATACTATTGACATGTTGATTTCTGTACTCGACGGACAATCAGCCACCACTTCACGTTAAAATTGTCTAAATCGTTTCAAAAAGCACTGCCTGCTTTTTTAGAGCTGAGCGTCCTGAATTTTGCTGGAGGATCGTACAGGGCGTATGGTAAACATCGTAATTGCATGAGACATACAGTAAACATCGAAGTCGCATAGGGCATAAGCTAAACATCGGAATAGTTAAGCATACAAGTATTGAAAGGATTCGATATAGACAAGATACGGACCGTTTGTCGAAGCCAGATACTTCCGCTTGACTCTATTGCGTCGGCCGATAGTCAGGTGGCGAAACCAAATTTATGAGGGGATTTCGTAGCGGGGAGCACGGTATGATTTTAATATTTTTCACAGCTTGTTTGACTTCACGCAGACACTGGTCCACGTCGGTCTCTTCGTTTACTGATAGAATAATATCGCCTCAAAAAATGACAATATACCATTAGTATCCGCTGCATGGCGCATCCCTCATGATTGTTCACAAAACAGGCTTCCAATTTCATAACAACTTGATGTTCATTTCTAGGTAGCAATCCATGCTGGATACATTCACACTTTCTACACTATTTTCATAATTATAAATCATATTACTCGTATTAATCATAGTACAGGATTTTGATAGAATACTTGTGCACCTCTCCTTTCCTCCTTTGCGTTTCCATGTACGCACGTCCTAGAGAATGGTATCTTTTGTTTTTGTCGATAAAAATGACATTGGCAGATAACGTTAAACTTGAAGCCAAACGCCGCAGGCCCAAACAATGCGATCTTGATTAAAAATTCTTTGCTGCTAATATATATAGAGCTTTCAGCCGATCACGGTTGTAAAAAAGCATCACGGGTAAGAATACGAAAGCTACCCGAACGTCAACGATCTGAAGATCGACACTTCTAGACTATAGCTTCTAACGTGTATACCACAACAAACGCAACGATTTCTTTTGTTGAGTCTCAATTCGCAATAGGCATCTGTTATTATATCTGTATTAGTCAGGCAACAATTAAATATAATTTCTAACCGAAGAATAATTTGCTCGTAGGTTCAGCTGTGTGCTGCCTGTGCAGGTCAAATTGAGCCACTACGAGAACTTTGCGCGATTCCATAATCTTGAAATTCCAAAACTCCAGCGTGCGAGGTACGAAGCCGTAGCGCCACTTTTTAAGCATCCAGCAATCTGAACGCAAACATGTTGTACATAACAGTGATTCTTTCTTATCCATTTGTTTGACGAAGCCATATGTGCCTTCATTTGGCATATGAGCTTCATTTAGGTGCTGTGCTACAGGAAATAAAAGCTAATTCAAACGGCTAATAACAGGGTATCACAGGAACAGCTTTCGCAGGATAATTCTGGTTATAGCAAAAGTTGGTGCACGATGACATTCATTTGAAGGCGAGGCAATAACTTCTGACGACAAAAATTAAGAATACCTAGAATTTAAAAAAAAACAAAATTGGCTAAGCCTTCTCCAATGTTGAATGAACGATTGTGTTAAAATCGCATCAAAATCTGAAATTAGCTGAATCTAGGTTTGGGAATAGTCCCACAATCCCCGGCCGTTTCCGGGCACCTAAGCAAAAAGCATCGACAAAAGAATTTCAGGAGATTAAAATACATTTGTGTTCAAAACGTCTTATCCCTTCCTACAATGCTTATGTAAATATAGTTTTGTTTATAATCTAATATACGGTAAAAACATTATTCGTAAAAATGTTTCCCAGCTGGCTGGCTGCATGGCTGATTTCCACGGGTATGCAAGTACTTCTAGAAACGTCATTACGAAATTGTACTGAATTTCTCGGGTCGTCAGTAACCAACATCGATGCGAATAACGCCTGGAGTCAGTAAGGCAATGTTACATGCCACACAGCCAACAAAGCAATTGCGTTGTAAGTAGTGTTACGTGCTACACAGCCAATAATTATGTTACTGTACACTTCTTATATGTGGGTAGCCGCATGTCGCCGGCAGCTCAATTTTTTATAGAGCACTAATAAAATTGGTCCCAATACGCGCCCGATATGTGTACGAAAACGTGTAAACTGGCTGTTAATTTTTCTAAATGGGAGCACATAAAGATCAAATAGGTTGCACATAACACGTGCATGCTATGTTAACATTCTAATGAAAAAGAAGCGAAGTCCCTCGTATGCACAGAGCTTGTGCTACACGGGTGGCGTTCCACCCCCTACCTTTGTCGCTTTGCACAAAGTCGATTGACAAAACACCAAATCGTGCTTTAATATCGTCCACCGCAAGCGAACTGGTTTTGGAAAAGCGATATGCATTGTCCGCAATCACCTCGATAGGAATACAGCTTTGTACGGCGAATAGTGCTTCCGCTGAGTGGCTGTTCCACGCTGCAGCGTCGGCTCCCGCAATCCGGACAATTACATCGCCTTCGAAGAGACTCACCGCCAGCTCTAAACGACGTATACGAAAGCTGATTTTTGTTATATTTAGTTATTACACCAAACAGGTTAATGTAAAGAGTATTGAATGCCAGTCGAAACGTTCCGCCATAGAGGTAAAAAATTAGGAACTCAGAAAACGATTAGCACATAGGGTACTTCGAGAGGAAGGTGCAAATCGAGACACTGCTAGCGCAAAGATAGCTGACCTCGAGAAATGACTTTTCGAACGACGAGTTTTGGTTGTCCGTCAAATCCGACCATCTGCTGGAACAGCACCGGCGAACTCCGACAGAGTACAACGGGTTTCCGTTTTAAATCACAGACGAATTTCACAGTTTCTGGATTGGCTGGTTCCAGCTCGCACAGCTGGCCAATTTCACCCGACAAAGCATCTTCGTTGGAACCCTTACGGCAAAGGTTCGTGATGTGTCGCATCTGTGTGAGCATAACAATTAATCGCAAAGGGAAGCAATCAAATCGATTTCTCGTTATTCGAGTTTTTCGCACGCTTATTCGAAGTAGCCTATGATAGTCGTACCACAATCATGGCTACTTAACTAGGAGGTCAGCAAATTGAATGCTTATGCGTTTGTCTTGGAAACAGTTGACAATAGGGGAAAATGTGATAATTGTAAAAACGCCAAATCTCTCTCCGCCATACGACCACATTGACTTTGAATGCTATTTTCTGGCGCGAACATTTCATAGAATTCCGAGCATCTATATATATTACTGCGATCTCCACGCCCCACTATACAAAGCAAAACCCTAAGAAGAGTATACATGTATATGAACGCATACATACATTAACGTTATAATCCACTATATTGCAACCCTAGTGATGCTATTATACATGGTAAAATTTGCAAAAATCCATTACTGCTTAATGTTGTTACTGTTAATTACGACCTCACCTACCGAAGGTGGCTCGTCAAGGAAATCATTGCCACCGTCTCTCTTTGCGATGAGGTTCATTATAGTTGCGGATGTGAACGTGTGGAGCTTAACATGCTGAGAGGTCTGGAGATCTTCAACATCACAAAAGTTTAGTGGTTTGACACGCTTACAGTGTTTTATACCCAATCCATCCATTCCTGCATTGTCGTCTTCCTCATCCTGGAAAAAATTAAGAAAATTAATTTAAAAAGGGCTAGTCTGCACTAAAGTCTACACTAATTACCCTAATATACACTAAGACCCGTGTAATATTTTGTTTGTCACTAATAGACTCGGCCGTCGCATGCAGGAAACATTCTTATTATCCTTTATTTTGCTAATGCCATGTGATAATTGTAAATACGAGCCGATTAGGCTTCAGATTCGCTCAACTCTGCATAACCTGCTCGCCACTTCCTCTCAGTCCTGGTTTCGTATGTACCTATGTACCTGGTTTCGGTTTGTGTGTGTCATTTTTTCAGTGATTTCGAAACAACGTCGGGGTCAAGATATCCCGGTATCTCTAGCTGCTTATAGCTACTTACCCGCCGTTGAGCCTCCTGTCCTTGTCCAATGAACTCTCTCAGTGGAGGACAGTCAAAATCTTTGCGCGACAACCGTTCCCAATCGAATCCCGCAAAGATCTCATGCGCGAATATGTCGTCGTACGAGTGCGAACCTAGCCGCGCCGTCGGCGCCTTCTTCAAGATGGCCGACAGAAAATCCCTAATCGAACGCGCCTTAGCGTCTTTGGTGCCTGGCACCTTTGACGTGGAACTGTCCCAGTCGATGTTTTGTTTGGTGATCTGCTCCATCATCTTTTCGCATGAGCCACGAAACGGTAGTCGTCCAAGGAACAACCGAAAGGCGACCACGCCAAGCGACCACCAGTCAATCGCGCGTCCAAACCGTTGGTTGAGATGTAGTTCGGGCGCCATATAGGCTGCTGTGCCGATCTTCTCCGGTACCCGAAACTCCATCGGGGTGCGGCGAAAGTACGACAGTGAGTAGATGCGACTGAAGTGCGCGATGCAGATTTTCGACACGTCAAAGTCGATGAGTTTCACCCTTGCGTTCTGCAGAATCATCGTGTTCGACAGTTTGATGTCCCGGTGGATCAGTCCACAGAGGTGAAAATGCTCTACGGCCATTGCCAACTGTGCGATGATGTGAACGGCCAACTCACGTCCACAGAGACGGAATCTCGTCGCGAATCTACACAACGCGTTTGGCCGTATTAGCATGAGCAGACTAAAATAGACTTGGTTTTTTAGTGGTACATATACATTGTGTGCGTGTATGTGCATGCGTGGCTGCGTGCGACGATTCCACCAATGACAATAATCAACGTTCGGTAGACAACAGTAAAATTGAAATTAATTTCAGAGTAGTGTGGCGTAAGTTTTAGCTGTGAAGGCACACCCACAGCCTAAGTGTCACACTTCTTACACAACACCTTGTCCTGAAGCCAAGGAGCGCAGAAGCTTTTCTTCGTCGATATAGAAAAAAGACGACACGAAAAGATAAGTGCAAGCAGTGTGCAAACGTGTTCAACCTGTCCCGCAGAAGCCCTTGCGCTCTACAGCCGCTTAACGCCATGACGTCATGCATAGATTCTTTGACATACGGGTATCGGAACTTACGTACACGGAAAGATCGATGCCCTGTACAAGTTCCA
>MNPL01025738.1:10345-65432 GCA_002081605.1 Tropilaelaps mercedesae
ATTAGCTATTCGATTACAACGAAGGGATTTGCCCGTTCCTGTCGGGTCCCAAATTACAAACACTTGGGTTCTAATGTCACGTGCTACTGTCGGTTCATGTAAACGGCTTAATTCGCGGAATTTGTGCCAATATTTCACAAAGAGAGCAGGATGGCATTTGGCGACATGGTAATACCCGTTTTTGGGTCATTTACACAAGTGAAACATGCATCTTCTATTTCTTCGTTGGCAGTGGCTTTTCGTTCTTGTGGTTTAGTTCCAAATTCAATGAAGTCGCCTTCCTTTTGCAGTAGTTGGCTGTTTCAGTACTAGTTCCACGTGCTGCTTCGATGTGAGCCCGTCCGGAAATAATAATTTTGATACCGTCCGGAAATGATGATTTTGAAGGGGATAGAGTTCTTAGTGATGAGGAATCCTTGTAAATGGGGCGTGCCATTAGTTCCGCGTTCTTTTCTTATAACGTAATAACGCCAAAAAAGGTTAGCTTTCCTAATTAGTTCGTTGAATTCTCCGTCCAGTTGTTGAGGGTAAATACCCAACGTCGTACGGTACCACATGAAATTGAAGCCATTTTCTCACACAGCGTAGGTTAGTATTACCCTAACGCTGTGTGACAGTGACACCTTTATAGCCTATGGCGGAGTGTCACATCCTCTTACTCGGCTCTTGACTGTCCGTGGTTACGGATGTGTCCTCTTTAGTTAAGAGGATGAATTATTATGCTGATACGTTTACTTTGGATGAAATTACTCGTGCGATGCTTAGGAATGATTATTTTATGCAAGAGTTTTCTTACAAAATTCGTAAAGCTAGAGGTGATTTAGTTTGTGGTGTTGGTGATCCAGTTAGGTTGAATCGTGGATGCCCGGCTAAAAGAAATTCCAAATATGGCTATCTGAAGAGCGGAGAAACACTTAGTGCGGCTGGTTTGCAATGGAACTTGACCATATGTATTGCCGATGTGATCAAAAAACATGTCACTGACTCTAATGATGTCAATTTCCACGAAAAACCTCCCTGTGATTAAACGCTGATACAAATATTTAATTAATTAATTTTAAATTAAATTTAATTAAATTTAAAATAATTTCCAGGTTGCTCATTTCGCATTATCGAGATATTTCTCTAGAATCACTGCCGTAAGATAGAAATAGACATAATCTACTGCAAATGTTGCCACGGAAAAGTGTCAAAAGGATGTTGTCACGAAACAACATAATTCACACGCGTATCTCATAGGCCAGCGTGTAAGGGCGACAAGCTAAAGTATAATACATCAGATAGAGCCAACCTGGTGTACGTTTTTAAAGAATTTAATACGGGATAAGAGAAATGTGCAGGTTTCTTAAAATTAAATACATTGTTAAATAGTTTTGGGGTTGTTTAATAGCAGAATAGTTCAAGCACAAATTCTTTTGTTGAAAATGTCTTTACATCAATTGAGTCATTTCACTTTATATATAAAATGAAGGCGCGTTCTAGCTATTTGGTCGTAAATAATAGCGTTTTAACTATTTATTATCCATATGTGCATTCTATCTGGTTAGTTTCCTCTTTTCCCAATTTATAAGTCAGTTTCATCGGTAGCGGGAATAACCTATGCTGACAATATCTTCTATTACCGTTTCTACTACAATACCTTCATTCTCGATTTAGTTGCTATTGACTTGGAATGGAATGAATGGCGTCTGATGTCATAAAGTCACATAACTTTTGTAGATATCCACGTAGGAAAAAGCTCTAACAGTGCGGCCAGTCACTATAGTGCTTTAACGCGGGAATTATTTCGGATATCAAGTTATACTCTAAATGTTTCGTAAGGGCCATGTGTTCCTGTTACACTTTTGAGAGAACGACATTGTTCTCCACATTCTATAATAATATGCCGATAAACACATGGTGATTAAAATGGAACGGTGGAGGTTATAGGACATATGGAGGCTACGGCAAAATGCTTTAGACTGTAGATTGGTGTACATACTCTAGTGTAATATATATGCTAGTGTAATACATATACTAGTGTAGATTCTACAGTTGGGATCAATGATACGCAACCTTACGCTAATTCCGGAAGAACTTCCGTCTACATATTACCAAAAAATTACTCGGGATGTGACAAACACGCAGCCAGTTATCGGATAGGCATTAACACGACAATTTTTATCACGCTAAGGTGCGTGTCAAACTAATATTTATTTTTTTAAGTATATACTTTACTGCTAGCATACTCTATAATCCGTACCTAAAAATGGATCTAATAAACCTAAATTGTACTGCGGCTTTTCGTAATATATAAACATCATGAAGTAAATTTTCTTAGGACATGTTATTCCATGGCAAATTACAAGTTCTGATTAAGATCTCATACAGCATTGTGAAGGCACAATCGGGGAAAGATGTTAACTAAAATAGAAACAGCGGACTCTCTGGCTACCGATAATTTGTTTAAAGACTGGGAGCCGTATCCAAGTATACTGTGCAGTAGTACGCAAATAGCACGGTTTTACGCAGTGATATCGAGCACACGCGTATGCAGGTACGTTTTAAATGGCTGCTTACTCTCGACATAATTCCTCGCGATTTCCCTGAGACGCTACATATAGCCACTCTCGTATAAGGATAGGAGGAGATAGTCAAGACACATGGCAAAGCTTTTTGAAGTGAATTCCCGCTCTTAGGTGTGATTCGGAAAACTTTGCCATGCAATCTTTTTTGTGTCACTCTAAGGCTAGCTTCAGTCAGTGTTAATTCCTTTTTGAAATATATTCACGTGCAAAATACGCCAGTGGTGTTCTGTAAATGTAGAAGTAACGTCAGTAAACGAGTAACCAAACGTCAGCGCTATACATTTTATGGCAAAACTTTTATAAAAATGTTACATAGACTTATCATACACATAAGTATGCTATAGCAATCGCGTCTGAATGTTTTCACACAATTTTCCAAGATCGAATAAATCTGTCTCTAGAAATAGGTGAGACCTGAGACGTGAGGGTGAACAGCTGTTTTGCTTGGATATGGAAGTACTAAATGCATTACGGTACCAGCGCAGCGGAGGCAATGAATGCGTCCTTCTACTTGCAGCGCGAAACTTCATTGAGACAAGCTTACAGTGCTCCGAGCCACGAACTTTCATTGTTGTCGCTAGCTCATTTGTAAATCCTATCAGATTTACTTTTGAAGGAAGATCTCTGATCCGTAGGGTACGCCCTACGTGAGAGTCTAAGGTTAGAGATCCAGCACTAGTAGCGGTGTTCTGCTGTACTTGAGAACACTGGTGCCGACATAGTGTATACTAAATTAAAAGACAACTCGGAACTTCGAAACTTTCGGAATCCTTGTATTTGTTACCCTTTAAGGTCGTTAAAGAAAAAATGCTCTTTATGAAAAGTCTGCTAAAGCCAGGTTAGGTTGTGTCTGCCTTTATTTATGACTTTTTTCTAAGGAGCTTGCTTCTAACGGTTCTTTCGACGGTTATGCTTAATATCGTTTGGACCCTAATTGCACCGATCTGTACATCAGCATCGCCTACTTGCATGGGCAAAGAACTTTATTTACGGCCGCTAAATCGCATGTAAATATCCACTACGTAATCGTACGTTCTCCTGTGTTTGCACGTTTTGCTACTAAGATTTCCAAGATCGCATTGAAATTCCCGTGAATGCTACCGGTAGGAAATTTGCACTCCTAGGTTGTGGTCTCATCAGAAGCACGTACAATTTGGGCTGCTGTAATAAGAGTAGAGGTATCTGTATCATTTTTCCCAGAAAAAACCACTGATTCCCTACCCTTACTTTAATATAAAAAAAATACACGACTCCTTCGCAGTTCAGCAAACACGCTTTTTGTAACCACGACATAGTTGTGTCTACGTACATGCTTCGACTATGTTTGCGTTAATAATTTTTGAGTACGGTATTGCTATGTTCATTTTTCTGGATGTCCTGCGGGGAATAATTAGTGACTTTTGCGTAGATTTTTGACGAACATGTTTCAGGCTGTGCTGTACAGAGCATTTCGGCGATTTCAATATAAGGTTTTACACGATCCGCATGATGCTGGAAGGATTAGACCGGTGTCTACGTGCAGTTTTAGATGTTCATGCTGCAGTGTATGCAATATAGACAGTGAATAGAGATCTCTACATGTGCTTTTCTACGTTCATGCTTATAGAAATATTTTTTCCGTGTGATGTTCAATATATCCTTTGTTCCAGAATATTCAAAGGGACTCGAAAACCGGAGTAATTACAAAACTATACACCGCTGGCAGACGGAATTTTGTCTGTTTATACGCCCAACTTTTCTCTGTTTGTGAATAAAAGCCAGTTTAGTTTCGTTCAAAATCCCAATTTAGCGTTGACAGTCAATAGTCAGTGATTAGATTTTCGTTCTTCGAAGAGACAAGCGCTGCCGAAATTCATCGATGAATGATGAAAATCTTGGGCAAGAAAGCTGTTCGTGGATGTTTATAAGTTGAAACAGGAGCCCCGAAAGTAACTATGCAAAATGGGTTCCTCATGAAAGATTACAGACTAGATGGGAACATCTGTGATCTTTTTTAAGTTTGATAGCATAATGAAAATGATTCGGCTAAGGCATATCGTTGAGATAGACGTGGGTCAGTTTGTAGTGACCCATGTCTAAAGGTTGGAATGGAAGTTCAAGAAATTTGTTAGTAAGGTATATTTAACCAAAACAAAAAAAACGTATGCTACTCGTATCTACAATTTTTGCAGAAACTTAGGGATTCTCGGCGTGGCAGTTAAAAGCGTGTGGGTGTTCAATGACAGCTCAAGGTCTCATCGAGCCATTTTAACAACTCAATGGATTGAGGAAAACAAGATCTTGCGATAACTTTAACCCCCATATCCTCCTTCAGTGCATTAAACAGGGCTATTGGTAGCGTTCAACCGATTCTTTAAAAAAGCCATTGATTGTCAAAATATGATAAGTAACGCAAACATATACAACTGTCCAGAGGCTTCCAGAGCGCTGGTTCTAGGGGCTTCTAATGTGTGAATAATAAACAAGAACACCTCTAACATATTCTGTGATGGTAGAACATTTTTCCATTAACGAGATATTAGATAGAAATTAAAAGTTTGCTGTTGCTTATACCGGAAATTTCCCATCCGCACATGTCGCGATGTGCTGTTAAGGATAATTCAGTGAGTTCCGCGCGTTGTTCGTTTTATAGGCTTATAGGCTATTTCAAAGCACGAGCTTTCAAATAGCCTATAAGGAGTGCTTCAGTGGTTTCTATACGAGGTTTTTGATACTTGGGTTGTGTGAATATAGTTTGCGCTGCTATAGATTACTATGTGATCGTGATATCGTAACATACAACGTGTCGTTTTATTGGATAAGATGATTGATGCGATTATGTGATAACATAGAGCGTATTGTACTAATAAAGGATAATTTGTACGGCTTTGTTGACTTTCTCTGCGGTCTCTGTGGTGAAATTTGTCATCGAGAGTCGTTAGTGGTTTCTATGTGCGATTTTCTCCGCATATTCTTTGAAGTGCGCGATGAGTCTAATCTGGTGATCCTTATGTGCGGTTTTCAATGGTTGTGTTCTGGGATATGAGAGAACAGTCTAGTGATTTCTACATACGGTTTTGATATTGAAATTTCGAAATACGCTATGGCGAATGCCTTAGCAGTTTCTACATGCATCTTTCGATGTTCATGTTGTGCTAATATATAGAGTAGTTGGTCAATATGCAATGGTGTAATAATATGCGGAATGTTCTGTTAATTTATAGAACGATCAATTAATAATAATAATAATAATAATAATAATAATAATAATAATAATAATAATAATAATAATAATTTATTAGGTGTATTTTTTCAAAGTTTTGTTAGAGCTCGATTCAATTTTTTTTTGGGTTGCTTATTGATTTATCCGGCTGCCAGCCACGTATCACACGGTAGACGTCAGCTATAGAGGGAGTTGCCTTGATGGTGAATCTGTTACATGGGAAACCGACGTCTAGCTTCAGCCGCAGCCTTGAACCAAGCAGATTCAGTCTGTATGACTTGGTGGGCTAATAATTGCAAGGGATTGGTTGTGACACCTTCCCGTCTCGACGTTTCGCGAAAGAGCGAATTAAGCTCAAGTTGTCTTCTTTCATACTGGCAACCCTAAATCTACTGCGATGGATATCAGCTCGGGATTCCTAGAGATGCTGCAGGCAGCGTCGAGATCGGCGAGGGAAGGCGGGAGTGAGCTATATTTGAGTGTCAAGTCTCCTTGATGTGGGGTGACAGTGGGTAAATAATATAACGTTACACTACAGACCGTATAAGCTTAGCTCATACCTCCATTCGGATGTTGCTGCACTATGAGTTACTTGCCGTGGATGACAGCGAGCTTCCCAAGGGTCCTAGGTCCCTAGGAGGTATGCCGTTAGATGCGCCAGCTATATTGGCCAAAGGACGAAGCGCCACAAAAATTGCAACCGACAAGCCAATATTGAAACACCTTAGCACCAGCCCCCTGGCAGAAGCGCTGTCGCATACACCCCTGGGGCAAGAAAATAGTGAGCTACACAAAGTGTCTTCAAAGGTCTATTGATCTTCTTCGATCTTGATTACCCAAACGGTAACATAACACGATTGTGTAACACTGAAGTTGCTTAAACATACCGTCTTCTTGCACTTACCCTTTATCACCAGTTGCCCTGGCTGGCTATAAGCGCGCATAGAGGATAAGCGTACACATTAGAAAGTGGTTTCAGTCAACTCTTTCAGAGGTGCCAAAAGGTACTGTCACCATTACATCTGTTGAAAAAAATATGAGGCACCGTTTTGCCTGCGTGGGGTATGTTAAACTTAACCATAACCGAAAACTGAGAAATGGAAGTCTCCTTGTCGGTCTTTTGTATACGATGTGGATTTGAAGACGACGGGTGTGTTTTACATTTATTACATCGTAGATTAACGAAATAATTATACGCACATTTATAATGGGGTGAATGAGAACGTTGTATGCGGAATCGATTGTGTCACACAGGGATTGTTTTTTTTAGACAAGGTGGTAATTATTTTAGTAGGGGTTTAAAGCTGACAATTTTCCAAAAACTAAATGGGATCTTGTGCGTACGTCTATACATGTATTGTCATTCTCTGCATAACGCAGTATGCGGAGAATTTCTGCGTGTGTGGGTATATATATATATATCAGGTATAAGTATACAAACTCAGGTATATATATATATATACATTAGGTATAATCATATGCATCCATGAGCTAATAATCCGTAATTAACCAGATAGTCAAATTAACATCACCGTTTCCGTCCACAAGCTTCATCCAGAGCTCTCGGTCCTTCACATCCCAAGTTCGTCTGGCAGACAGCAGAAATACGGAGCGTTTTGAGTAAAGATAATTGTTTGAGAAGACCATTTCAAGTAGAGTTAAGTAGTCAAACGGTGTCTTTCGTAACCATAACAATAAATTCCATAGATATATATTTCAAGCAGCATTATTATTTTGGCCCAAAGACTACGCTGCACCACCTTTGTATGTCGTTATTCAGACAGCTCTTTGCATGGGGGACAATATCTAACGTGATCCTCACGTAGTTAGCTCTGAATTGCGATGCATGTACAAATAGTTGCATCTTAGTGATATTATTCGGTGACGCGACGTTTGAGCAAATATGTAAACATATACCATACCGCTGAGTTCTAGCCACCGGCTAAACGTGTATACCAAGCGGCATTTCCTCGATCGTCAGCGTGCGTATATCCGACGTTCCAGTATCTATGGTTTGAAAAGGTTCTCTCAGTAACCCTATGCATAGTAATGATAAAGCTAAACAGCATTAGTCATTCTAAGCAGCGGTGGGCGACCCCTGAGACGATCGATTCTTGGCAACTGCCGCTCATCCACTTGGCCTCCAGGGTCCTCTACTCAATCGTGCAAGTTGAGCTTGGGCAGCATGGCCTGGAACGGGACTACTGGCACTGTACGTTGCTCCGTTCGCCTTCCTTGCCTACAATGGCGGCGGATTCTCTTCGGATCCTGACTGGGCCCGTCTCGTCTACTTTCGCACGCAGCCACATGCGCTTTGTTTAAAATCGAATCACCCGGAGAAAGAAAGCAATGCGCCATGCTTCAGCATACAAAGAGCTGTAAACCTTATTCTTGATACTGTGCATACCGCTCGTTCTGATCCATTCTCTGCTGTACACGTCGTTTCGGAGTCCTAGCTATACGAGCGATGGCTTCGGACTACTCTTCTGACTGAGGCGCCGTCTTGCTGGCTAAGTCACTACCCGACAGGCGAATAGAGCAGTTCCTTACTCGGCTACCTAAGTCATCGCCTGATGCATGCCAAAGACTACCTGAAACAGCTAGGTAGCTAGCGGCAAAATGTAAAGAACTGCGCCGTGGATAGAAAATGCAGGGAATGAGAGGGGGCAGTAAGCGTTCGTAGAGTTTGAGCCAAAGATCGAGCTTTCGTTCGCGAAGGTCGACACGGGCCGAGCCGAAGAACGCGAAAGCCGACAGAAATGAACCATTGTCAAAGGCTCCGTGTTCGGCCGAAAATAGGCAAATTTCCCTAGAGACGCCCTACCTTTCGGGTTCCCTTGACGGCGGGTGAATCGCTCGGACGTTTTTCGTGGGGAACGAAACGGCAGAAGCGTTATCGAGCCTCATCCCTCATTCGGTGTGTCGCCATCACGAGTCAATACGAGACCGAGTAACTGATAGAGTTAAGGTAAGGCGTTGCTGGTACTGGATGTACATACAGACGTTCGTTCTGAGACCAGGCCCACCAGCTTAGAACCGATATTTGCTTCCTCTAGTTCATTTTTGTGGAGGGCTCTTGGTGATAATGTGCGCTATTTTAGAAATATTCTGTAGAGGTTAGGTTAGTTGATGTCTTATATTATTATTTTTATTATTAATATTATTGTTAGCTACGAATGCTTGGGAATAACTTCGCACTATCTAATCCTAACCACTCATTACCGGTGTTTGATGGGAGCTAATTTAAAGTGAGATTGTCTTGAAGCTTTTAAGTTTGAGCTTTGTTAGAAAGCTTCACGGCATAATATGTGCCGAGTATATAAATATAAACTTTACGTCTACCGCTAACCACAAATGATGTTTCAAAACTCTCTCACCATGACTTCTTCGTACTAATTTTAAAAAATCTTGACTAACCTAGGGTGGTAATATTTTATCACCACGGCCCACATAGGCGCCACTAGTTGGTCGATTTTCGGCTGTCTGCAAGTCTGCCTAAGGTCCAGGATACCCTCCCGGGTGCTCCGTAGTTTTGCCATTGGACATGCGAACATCGTATCTAGGACAAATGGGATAATGAGACTTGTAAACTACCTCTAGCGGGTATAGGAGGGATACGCTTCTGTAAGCGAGTGGCATAAGGTGCAAACATAAAGTGTTTGGAGATAGATAACATCACAAAATGAGCCCACTGATACCGCGTTTTTTAAAAGGATAACGAAATTGTCAATCATATGGCAGCAAACTATACATTTGGTGTCAATCAATGATATCATTAAACGCGATCATTATTCAATCTTCGTTTCGGCCGCATCAGTTAGCACGCAAACATCGCACAGTGCGACGAAGATGAAGGTAACCTAAGCAGGCCAAGAGAAAACATCGAATGATAGCAAGACCGCATCATTATTTGAAGTGGATTATGAAAAACGAACATAACAAAGGAATGTGGTATAGCAACCGATGTATTATGACAAAAATCACAAATAAAATTCGACACTACTTTTGGAACGATTAACTAGTTAAGAGCTTCTCAACGGCACCTATAAGCTTAGCCTTCGTAGCCAAATGACACAGATCAGGTCGACCTATGGGAGACTTCGTACAAACTACCGCGCATTTAACGTGAGACAAAGTGATGTTGCATATCTAAAAAGCAAAGACCCTTGCGCGACACCTAAGACCCTCACTCAAAACGTCACTTCTTGCCCGAACGGTATGTAAACGTGAAATCCTAATACGACTTGTTGCAGAGGGCAAACCAACGATGAATTCTAAAAACGATTTAGTCATAGAAGAAAGCTTATTAGTACTATAAAAGGTTCTAAGCTAAGAGACAAATATATGTTTGGCACACATCCTGCAATGATCAGAAAGCAGTTATTTCTTTAGGGTAACCATAAAAAGCCAACCGTAGAACTTATGAAAAACATCTTAGAAACATATAGCAACGGACAAGCACGTGAAGTAACCAAAAGAGAAAAAAAGAGTAAAACATTAGCCTCGCAAGACACAATATGAAGATGTGAATTGAAAACTGTCCACCGTCCGAAATTCTCTTCAGCAAACTTATAGACACAAAAAGGCCTATGGCACATCAAGGCCATTCAATGTCCAACTTACAATTTCAGAAGGTCACGTCAAAAAACTGCACATCTATTTCAAGCACCGAGGTTTTCTAACATGTGCGATAATTCGCGAACTGCTGTGGTGAGTCCTACCACAATATTTCAATACAAAAACTCGCATAACTAGTAAAAAAGTACCACACATTTTATTACCGTCAGAAAGGCCAGAACGAACCGCTCGAAGGAGCTAGAGACCATACAGGTCATACAACATAGTCAACGCCCTCATATGGTGGTATTCCAGTCTAGTCCCAGCATATCGCACTTTGGTCGTAAGTTGACAATTGTCTTTAGGACGCATGCACTTATGAAAGTTATTTTTGGGTCTACTTAATGCTCAGGTTGAATGACATCCTTTATCATTTTAGTAGAGTCAGATTGTTCCCGGAGGCGCACTTGGTTTCTGGTTGACTATCAACAGATGGGACTGAGTTTAAAGGACCGCGTTCCCGGACATTTCGGACACCTATCGGAAGGCAGTAATACTGCAGAGTGCTCAAGGGATCGTATCTGCACATGAAAAGTGCTTCGCACGCCTACGAAGGGGTTCAAAAATGCCACGATAGTAGCGGATACCACAATTCCTTGGATTAGTGGTGAAACTCAGGTGGACGTCGTAGACACGTATAAGAGTCTACGGATCTTATCTGAGTGGCCGCGATAGATGGTTAGTGCTTTCACAAGGTTAAGCTCCTATAAGGGATTCCCGGCGTTTAATTTACAGGGCACATTACTACCAGGAAAGGAGTAAAAGCAAATCTGGAGAAGTTACTTTTAGCATGCTGCCATGTTAAGAAGTCAAAGACTCAAAGGAATTCTTCAGGTGCGCTATGTACCTGTTAGCTTTTATTCCCTAATTTTGCGGAAATTGCGTTAGACGAACACTTAGTAGACTCACTTAGAGGCAAAACGAATTTAAGTACCAAAGTCAACAGCAAGAGGCCAACTCAATGAGCACAACGGGGTCGCTCTTGTAACATGCTGGAAATTCCACAGTTGTATTCATGGGTTGCAGATTATAATAGTGTATACGGATCACAAATCGTTGAAAACCAACTTTTTAAACATTTTAGTGTACCTCTAACGACTTCAACAAATGTGTTTCAACTGGAAAAATGCGATGCAGCAGTGCAATTGCCACGAAGTGTTAAAACAAAGAGGCCCTTCAGTGCGAATGGCGAACCAAGGAAAAAAGTTCACCTCGCCAGCCTACCGCTCTATTTTTACTATCTATTCCTCTACCCGTGACGAACGATTACAGTAGGTGCTTTACTGAGGATTTGAAATGGTTAGTCCGACAAGCGTAAAACGCTTTCTTTTACTATAAGCAGCTAAATCGCTCCTTGCGTAGGATGCCGTGTGTCGTTGTATAAAAAAACGATATACCAACCTGAAGTTAAAGACGGTGTCAAGAGGCTAGTAGACACAAGCGTCGCTTGTCAAAAATACTGAACGAAGTACTGCCCCGAGCCACAGATGACAAGGTTATCCACAACGCCCACGAGAAGCACAAACCAAAATGTTTTCGTTTGAGCAGATAAATAAACACTATTCGTCGACGGGCAACATAGATTCCGGCGAATCTTGCGTAGAAAAAGATAGCACACTCTATAGTAAAGAAATCAAGCTCACACCTTAATAGACGTAGACGTTTCAGAGAAACCTACACAGATTCTGATTAAAGCTTTACGACAAGGCTATTTCAAAACTTTTACAGAACCTGGCAGGAAAAACATTTGGTAAAACACACCGCATAGCGACGAAGCCAGTGGGAAAGCAAAAACCGCGATAGAAATTACCAAGTGGGTAATGAAGGCGACAGAATTTAATGGTGAAAACACTCATGTAACTTAGCCTTTAGGCTGTTATGGGGACAAGCATAAGCATTTAGTTGGCCTTTAGCAACACCGCTCACTGTCTCCGAAAGCAAGCTACAAACTGCAAAGCATAAGCAAACTAGTGGAATGCAGCCATGCCGGTGGCTGTAGGTTCCACCCATGGTTATCTCAAACAAGTAGATACAGACGCCTCTGTACGAGGGAACCAGTCTGCGCGCATACCGGGCCCAAACATAGGACAACTTTTTTCTTCCAATTCCACCTTCAATCTTCCGATACAATATAGGTCCCATCGATCTAGTTCAGATACACAGAACATTCCTGCGGCCTAGAAAAACAGGCACTGGTCCTATCACACGAATCGGTCGAGCCGGCCGTGCCTTGGGAGCATAGGCAGAGCGGATCGAGTGATTAGGATGGGTTCGGTTGCGGCAGCAGCGACCCGACGCACGGCACGAGCATCACCACCGACGCTGAGCGTGCTCACAACGCCGGTCGGAAAAAAGCTTAAAAATCTACCCGAAACATCGATCGCCTTCAACATAAAGAGCACAGCACGTTAGTAAGATTGTCATTACTGTGAGAGTTAGAATTTTTGGGGCAAACGCAGTATGGCCACTGAGAAAACTTGACGATTTGAAGAAAAACTTTCTTCAGTCAGAGAGAAAGAGAGTATGTTCATGCTACTTCTTAAGGTAAACGAGTGTGAAACCAAAACAGCGACAAAAATTCCACCACGAAGAATTTCAGCAAAAACTGTGCATGGCAGACCAGAACATGGGGTAAATAGCAAGAGGAATTCATAAGGTTGCTCCCACAGAAACTAAGCCAAGCGTGACGGGTTATTACATGAGAGGAGGCAGGACAAACGTGAAAATCAATATAGCAATGCGTCCAGAAACAAGTGGGGTGTATCGAATTACAGAAACTTAGGTACGATAACGACACGTGGAAACCGGTAGGTCTTCGCATATGTATATACTCACCGTTTGAATATGCTCACATTAATAACGATACATTGTAATTATGGCGGTCGTAAGAATAGCAATAATAAGAGTGATAGGTGAAACAAAATTAACCAACTTTCTTCAAGAAAACAAAAGAGTTTAGCGAGTTAGGACGAACAGAAAGCCTCTAGAAACGATATCCCACAGCTCTTATATCTTATTGCATTCACAAGTGAAGCATTAATATAGACAGCCACGGTATGCAACATTGCACTCTGTAAATTTATTGCCTAGCAGAGAAAAAATTGTGAAACCTAGTAGCTGCGTGGTCAATATCTCGCTGTAGTTACTCCTGAGTTGATGATTTTTGTGGACGAGTGGAGATGCTCAAAAATAAGCAAGCTGATCAATGGAGCTCACCAAAACCTCGTCTCCTAGGTGCAACTACAGTAAAATCAGTCGATTAGTAACAAACTATTTCATCGTGAGCGGTGTTATATGCGATCTCATCTTCAAATAAACATGAATCGCCGATTTTATAAACATATCATTCTATATTATAATTATTATTACATGTTAATGCTACAAATAGTTTTGATCGAAATTAGTCACATAAGCCTCTGTTGCGTGAGCCTTATAATATATAAGAATACGTAAAAAAATTTCCACCGCAAGCATTTTTATGAACGCCCTGCTACGAGCCAAGGGTGCCAGATTGTGGCACAAAAACACGTCAGCTGCGCGACAGTGGCTAGTGGATAATACGAACAGTCGGACTGTAGTTGCGGCCAACCGATTGTTGCTGTTCTTTCCGCCTTTTCCTCGCCGATTACAACCGACTTTATTTGAATGAAACACAGTGGTAACAGAATCGTTTGGGGCAGCGAGATTAGGAAATAGAATCGCTTCGCGCTGCCGAAACGATGTGGCATTTTTTAGGAAGGTGGGGGCCTGTTTGAATAAGTTCGTGGTTCTTTCTCGCCATATGCCCAAGCTGGCAGCAGACACTCGTCTTTGAGCCGCCATATCGGGCAGCCTCGAGGTGGTAAATGCGAAATTGTCGTGATGCTACGGCTATAGGTGGAAACCTCTGATCCAACTTCGTCTCTTGGGTTTTTCTTACCTGGCCCCGACCATGACAGCTACAGATTGACGCCCTGGGCGCCCTTAATAATCGTCTTCCTGCTAGAGACCGTCTGTTAACCACCCAGTCAATGTCATCTACAATGCAGCAGCGTGCAAAGCACGTCAGCCACGCGCGCAAAAGAAGGATGGAGTTGGTAGAATATACGAAAACGATAGAACTCCCCGGAGAACGGCTTCTTCCGCCTAGCCAGCGGAAGCGTTAATTACTCTTCAGCGTGGAAAGGTAACGTGGATTATGGCTTGGGTCGGCACAACAGCCCGCCTCCCTTGGCACGTACTCACGTATACCCGTTTTACCAGGAGCAACACGATCAAGTAGCTACCGACCAACGGATCGCTCAATAAGGGACACCGATGGTTAGGGTAACGTCAAGCGAACTATAATTGCTTGCGCAAGCAAACTACAATTCCTTGACCAATACACGGTTCGGTGTGCAAACCACACTGTAACATATGGACGATATACCTTGGTCAGATGTATTAACTAACAAACCGCTTATCAGCCAATGAAGATCCGGAAGGGGAAGCAGCTGCGTTTGAAAAAGCCGCACCTACATCATCAGATTAGACCAAAGTTCAGCTGTGGGAGAATTTATCGCAGGAGCGAGGCCTGGAGGTGACATGCCTAAAAACGTTGCGTGAGACGCTTAAAAAGATGTAAGGTGCATGTCTGCGTAGACTTTATAAAGTGTCTGGATAGCCGAGTGTGCTATCTTTATCGACCAGACAAAATACGGCCGTCAAGTCAACTTTGCACCTATGAAGGACTCGCTGCCCTCGCTGACGACTAGCGGGGCGCCCTACAAATTTGTCACGTAACGTACATTACATGCGTAATAACAGGGTTCATCCGATAATTGTACGATGTCTGCAACTCCAATCAGACTGTGCCACAACGTCGAGTACACCTGACAAATACGAGTGAGAAGAAGATGATCACACTGTAAAACTAGATATGACCTTCAGGTCGAATTAGTACTTGTGGGGTTAAATCTATCCATACTATTACACTAAAACTTTATGTTTATTTATTATGTGTGTGAAAGCAATGTTTCAAAGCTGGTAGGTGCGTAGAGCTCGGCAAACGCTCGCTTTTGAGGATTTAATGTCGAAACAGTCACTGTTAAAAACAGTTTTCAATGGCACACCCATAATTACCGATTCGGCTATTGGTTTGAAACTCTACTGGCTAATAGAGTTTGCCGAGGCGAACCACTTAATACGTTTGTATTCGATGTTGAAGGTGTTTCTTAAACCACTAAAGAATCTTAAGCGATTAACCAGATACGTATCATTGATGTAGGGATTGTTCGGTAGCCATGTAAGGATTTTCTTTGCCCCATACACGCAAATTTTAATCATGTATGCCTTCAATGGAAAAAATGGGCCACAGAAGAAGGAAAACTCAAGCCAGCCCTTATTCACGTCGAAGCCGATAAAAAGCTAACGTGTGAAAGACATCTCGTATTTAATATTTTTTAATTTTATTTTTCCGGCGTATATATTGCCCCTCTCAAGTTAGAAAGCTAATATTTTTATTGTACTGTAAACACCCTATAAGAAGCGTTTCTTAATTTTTTATATAAGAGTTCAACAGGTGTATGCCTTTTAACAGACTTCTCCACACTCATTCTTATTTGTGTGAACAGAGGAAAATATCTCAGAAACACGCATTTCTTTAAAAACTAGCTTTAATAATAATAATCGATATCAATGCTTTCCATGCAAAATGGTAAAACATCAGCTTACAAATACAAAAAATAAAAATGATCTCAACCAGCAGTCATTTTATGAATATGTGAAGCTCAGATTAATTTATGATCAATCTGTATACGTATTTAGGCAAACCTTATAGTTTTTTTTGTACACAGGACTTAATCGGGTCTTTTTTTGGGTTAGAATACAAGACCAAGTGAGTAACCGAGAAGACGAGAGAAAAATAATTAGTCCGCTAAATCTCTAAACAGTGATCTGTATAATCACACTAATAGTTAATTGCGCAAACTATATCACCTATTTTAGTATTAGTTGAGAAAAGCTATAATTAATCACAATTTAATTCATAATAAAAAGCATGCATCTAGAATTAGCGCATAAATGAGTTAACAATCAAACATAGCGGGCATTTTATGCGACCATACCAGGATGGTTGTTTGAACAAGGTGGTCTGACTCTATATTATTGCGCCAACTTCACTTATTGTTTAAATCTAATCCACAAAAGGGTTCCGTACTGTAAATTGACAAGTGACTATTTCCAAAATTCCAAAGATTTGAAGGTAATAGCAGCAAACAAGCAAATTCGAGGATTAATTTTCTTTTCCACTAACTTTCTACTACATTTTTAGTCTTGTGCTGTAAAGTGAAGTAAATTTTTGGCGATACAATTTGATTATCATTACACAGAGCAAAAAAACATACACTGCCAAGTATATAATATTGCCTGGAGCTATTTCTAACAGAAAAATCGTCTGTCGGTGTGTCGGAGCCGACAGGCTATGAGCTTGTTGGAAAATCAGGGGAAGTCAAAGAGGGTCTCGTCCATACACTGACAAGGGTCTCCTTCACGTTTGAGAGAAAACGAAACACCAAAAATGGGCGTTGCTGTAGGCAGACTTATACGAGGCCTATTGTCTTGCCTTCTCTCTTCGAGCCTCCCCTTATAAGACCCCAGCACAGAGCTGAGCTCGATCCAGCAGCCAGCTAATGGCAAGACTAGCGGACAGTCTCTTTGCCTTAAGGAGACTAGAGTTGGGGAGTTTTCTGTCGGACGAATCTGGCCAACCCCTAACGATCGGACGGCTCATTGCCCTCGGCGCCCCGGTGGAACGCAACGCAGTGTGACGATAGCCATTGTACTCTACACATTCGGAAGGATACGAATAGAGGAAGTGTCTCTTTTTTGGACTATCACATCGTGATATGAAAGGAAAGTAATTAATAGATTTACGAAACAAACCTCACTTTGTTATATACATGGAAATTCCCAATGAGACAATATGCTGAAGTTATACCCTTTGTTTGGAAATCCTGTGGGACTTTAACTGTCTCATGAAGGTACGTGCACCTGAAGTTCTTCTTTTTATATTAGAATTAAAAACATAACCATAATGAAATAAAAAGGCATGCTATTTCGATTTAGTGAAAATCCAATGGATTGCTGCATCTGCTCAACGCCTATACTAAGTGGAAAAACGTTAAATTGAGAATACCCATATTTACCAAATAAAAGTAACACAACAGCCCATGCGTGTCCCAAACAATATTGCACCAGAATGGGCGACTCGTCCACTCGCCACGCTACGTTCTGCTCTCGTCACGAGATTCCACAAGGGAATTCTAAATAGACAAAAATTGAACTCTAAACTAAGCTAACCGATTTATCAGTCCGTAAGGACCTCTTCCAACAGATTCTATCTTTGCGGTGCGCATCACTGAACGCGCCCACTGTCAGCTCCAAAACTTAGTAAAAATTTGGCTACGCTTTAATGGCTTGGATAGGTTACGGCTACGCAGAAATGCCCATTTGTCATGCATTTGTCATCTTTACCGAATAAAGGAAAGTAGTTCATATAATTTTTAATCTCGTCTCTTCAACGCTTTGTCAATGAACTCAACGACGCTCGTCATGGAAAGAGGCTTCCATTATCTAGAGTGAACGTGCCTTGCATAATGGAATGAGTTGCTCCGCCATATAATTTTGCAGCTTTAATTCTCAATTCAAAAGCCGTAAAACCGCAAAACGATTTTCTCCGTGGGTGCAAATGATTCCAGTCGGCTTTCTTATTTTTTTATTATTTTTTCCTTATTTTTTCTTAATTTTTTGAGGAATTTAGGTATATGTTAGCCTCTCATTTTTTATAATACTAATACAAGTCCGTTGTTTCATCGGCTTCGCGTATTGCCTATTGGTCCAAATAATTAAACTTTATACGTAAAATGAACGGACAGTTTTACGAAGCGCAAGGCATCCATTTCGCCTCTTTCATTGTCTTTTTTTTGTAGCGAAATCAGTTTATCAAATTATACCACTCTCGGCCATACTCGAACACATATGCTAGCGTGTTCATCCCACTCTTCGACTTTTTCAATAGCGGGCTTTGATTGACTTACGAGATTGAGTCCGTCTCTTACGTCCGGCTCGAACATCCGACCAGTAATCGCCACCAAAACGCCGGAGGTCACCTCTATCTATCAACATCGCACCATATTTAGGGTAGAGGAAATCTCTCTCTGTGCCTGCTTTTTAGTCATACATCCTGTTAGATGAAAACACACATATTATCCCACATCCTTTGCGGCCTAGCCTTTTGCCAAGGGTTTGCCTTCCTTTCCCAGGGAAGCTGATCTGTAGTTCCCAAAACCACCCTTACGGCTCATGCTCTTCTAACTTCTCATCCTTTCATCTTGACATACTTTCCCCCCTGCTACTTCGCTTTCCTTTTTCTACTTCTAATACTTACCTCCCCTAGACCTTCCGTCCTGATAGCGTCAGAACGGGTTTTCCGCTTGCCCAGACCTACTGGCAAGCTGATCAGCGTGGCTATCACGAACATAGTGGTAAGGTACTAAAAGAAGGGGGTAGTGGCCGAGTTTCCTTTATCATGCAACGTTAAGAGAAGGACTCTCGTCGAGAGGACTACGAAACGTTGGCGTAGAGTTGTCTCTGGGTGTCTTTATAAGAAATGATGTGGGATTTTTTCTTAGTGCGATACGCGCTTCTTGCAAATCATACCCGTTTGTACGTGTACGTTTTTTCAATTTACATCATAATATGACTTGTTGAGCAGGCTATACGGTGCGCGTACGGTGCTATGCAGCTCATGTTAGTGGCTATGCAGAAACTAGCGATACAGGCTGCAGTAAACTGGGAAAACAGCACCGCACATATAGAACGAGTGAGATACAAATGTGTCTCTACATCCTCTTTAACCTGTGATCCATCGATCGATCGAATTCCTATTGGCCTTGTGGTTCCTCACCTAGTCGGATATGAAGGAAGGAAATGGATGCACGTATGATTTATAGCAAGTCTTACTCCTTTCCCCGCCCGGCTGTTGCAACACGCCGGATCTATGAAATCATTCGGCTAAAAAAATTCTAAAAGCCAAGCACCAGTTCGGTCTGTGATCCACTCAACTCCATTTGTTCCCATTAGTTGACACGGTTGCATTCCCCCTTCTCAATTCGTCTCGCTTGGTTCGGCCGTTTTGTGCCGTTGCAACTGGTATGTCAACCTTATCCGACCTTGTCAACAACAGTAGTGAAAAGTTGCAAAGTTATTAAACAATTTTTACCTAAAGGCTAGTCAGTCGAGTAGGAGCGCACTCAGCGTGAAACAGTCCGAGAGCTCTGGGAGAGCGCGGGGCCTGTCGGGTGCCCGCGGAAACATGTTAAAGGCGGTACTGATACCAATGTAGGGATTGTACACTCAATCCGGAAGTTCAAGTCAGAAGGGAGAAAGAAAGAAACGCAGTAGCAAATTGAGAAGTGAAGCTCAACATCTTTCCGTACCCACATATGACCCTGTTCACATATAAAAGCATACCCATGTGAGAAGAGAAAGTGAAGTGTTATGAATGGGGCACAAGCGTCGCGTATGTGGCAAGACTGTGTTTCGCTGTTACGGCAACAAGCACAAAGCGCGGACAAACTTTTGGGGGTAGTGATTCATGCTAGACGGTCTAGAGAGTAAGGACCCCGATAGACGCAGAGGAAAAACTAGGCGAGAACAACATATTTCTAGGTTTCCAGTCTACCATGCGTTGGGTGGGAACAAGAGCAAAAAGTATGGAAGAAGACAAAGCATCAAATAGGAAGTGGTTGCTGTTTCCGAGCAACTTATATACGGGCTATGTTGGAAAAACTACTACAAAACAATGGAGTAAAAAGTCTTGCAAAATAAAGACCTCGCTTTGACAGACCAATTTGCTGGGCAGACATAAATTCTGCCGTTTTTGATATGCACGAGTCCAAGCAAAGCCGCAAAACTTAAAGACGCTTTCAATATAGAAAAATATAAAAAAATTCAATTGTAGGATGGTGATAACTATGACAAATCAAAATAGACGGTAAAACAAAGGAAAATTTTGTAGCTTTTAAGCATTCTGTAACACTCCTCCGCAAAAACATTTTCTTATCCCTTACTACCCGCAGATGGACTCATGAGCCACGCCCGTCCGTCTTGAATTTGGTACTCCGAGTTCAGTTGTAATTTTTAAGTTTAGAGGAACTGAAGCGTCAAGTAACGAAGAGTTCTTAGTGTTCAGGGCAGTGCGCGAAATCATTGTTGTTACGACCGTCCGACTCGCACCGTGAATGTAGGAGTTCTTGAGTGTACCCGTTATACCCGTCAATACCCGTCATATAAGTGTACACCACTTTACTTGTACTGATATTGAATGCGACCGCATAATTTTAGTAATGCAGCATAAATGGCTCAGAGTAATGACACAGAGCTCAGGTATTCCCACCTGTATTTATAAGGGTCTATCTCTCTCACGTAAGGACTTAACCTCAGACGGTTAGTGAATCCGTAGTGAAACGGCATAATGCGAACGACGATATTTCATTTTATGAGAGGAGGTTCAGAAGTGCAGGACGTGTTTCGCCATCAGACGTTATACTGTTCCACACAAAATCGTCGAAACTCAAAGAAAAATGAATCTTATTTAGAAGTTTACGATATGCATGCTGTCTTCCATGAGGTGCAGTGAACCAATTCCACGAATTATGAGCACAGTAACTACGTAGCCAGTTGAGGGTTAAATGCTTGGACTGCAGCAAAAGGCTTCTTTACAGATCCCCAATGTAAATGGATTAGATGGTTTAAACGACCTGGTTTACAGATCATTTGGATCTTTGTGATTCAAATAAATACTTTTCCTGTTTAATTTCTATAAAGGAGTTAGTTGTACCTTTCGTAATCGCTCATCGAATACAAAACGCTTATCGTAATATTAAATGATTCTCCTCGAGTGTTGCGATATCACCTGGCCCTGTTCATTTTAATATAATACAATGTTGGCTTATTGATGGAACTTTAAGTATTGCAGCGCTTCCAGTTCTCGCGAAAGTAATCTTGAGGATATCTTTATTACCGAAAACATATAGCTCTATAAATATTTGCAATGAATTATATATAAAACAGCACGCGAATATTTATACCGTTTACATTTGTTGCCACAGTACGATTTAAATTCATTCTAATGAATTTTTTGCACGGAGTGGCAGTTTCAAATTCACGTATTTCAAGTTATGAAACAGACTAATTGTAAGTTGTGCAGTGCCATAGTAACACACTAAGGCACACCGAGCAAAGACCGAATACACAAAAGGAAACACCGTAAATAGTCATACATCGAAAATACAAAATGATTATAGACACAAGCCAAAAAAGAGCGTTTTTGCCTCTCTTGCAAACTTTTTCGCTATAAGAGTGAACGAAGCTTGCGGAAAAATAAACGCCGGACCGCCAAGGAGCGGCACCCGAAAGCATGGCGAATTTTTCGACGGCAATATGTATCAGAAGTTCCATTAGTCTACGGACTGTTTTTGTCGGCGCAGAAGCAATTGGAAAGGATATGTTATTAATGGTTCTTTTATGCATTTTAAGGTCGAGAGGTACAGAATGAAACGAATACAGGAATTACAAAAGCAGATAACTTGTATATCCTCATGATGTTTGACGTGACTCCATTCGGCGTTTATTAAAGATGGCTCAAGCAGTGTAATTCTGGATAATCTCCCCTTTGTAAAGGATCATTTCGTAGCCCTCCTATCCCAACTGCTGCACCATAGCACAGGAACGGTAGCAGTAATGATTTGTAGACGAGTATCAGGCCGCTTACAAGAATACTCAACCCGTCTAAAACGACGGGTGTTGACCTGTTGTCATGAGATGTGTCCTTTCCCATGACCTAAATGATTTTACATATGACGCTTCTTTTTCAGAAGTAACAAGGTTCGTTTTCAAGGGCATGAGTTGCACATGACTTATATAGCTTAGATAGCATCCGTTATACCTATATTTGACTATCAGGTCAAGGTATGACCGGCACATTGCTATATAAAGCTATACGCACGGTGCCGCAACGCTAACATCATCCAAGGAGAATAAAGCCAAAGAAAAACTCGACATTTACAGTCCTTAATGGTGGGCTCTATCAGGCTCCATGACCAAGCCCCATACGACCTGTATTTTTTATGTAATTGCGTGAATTTTTACCTCCTAAGTAGAACCAATTACAGCTATGCTCGAGACTGTCCGTGGTTAGTTTCCAAAAGAGTTCTTATGGACTGCTCATGGTGAGTGAAAGTGACTTCGTGCGAGTAAGCATGAGTGACAGAGTGATATCGTGACGACGCTGATTGGTACACACGCTTTTTCAACAGAACGATGCAAACCAGAGCCCATCGTAACTGCCAATGTAGATGTAGATACCAAGAAAAAATACGTTCTCTAGGATGTTAGCATAGAGATCACGTCATAGTTCGCAGGTTAATAAACAAAGCGTTTCGCCAAGTAAAAATATAATGAAATTTGCGTCAAGGTAAGAAGAATGGTATTGTACAACGTTTTTGCATTGAAAATACATAATGTGTTATGAATATGAGGTTATAGTACGATAAAAGCTCATTCGAGAATGGACCCTACCGTAACAATGCCTTCTTATCAGCTGGAACCCCTGAAATTCATTAGCTGTTCCAAACTCCTGCCATGAGACGGCCGTTGGGTCTGTAGACCTAATAGCAGGTATTTCTACGTGCGTGCAGTACAAGACATCCCAGAAACGGCAGCGTCACGTAATAGTACTTTGCCTCGTTAATTAAATTACAACATCGAGTTGTCTGTGCGAGGAGTCACCGAGCGGCTCCTACGTTACCAACTCCGAACTTCACTTTTAAATTGTACCGTAGTACTTAGCCGGCATGCAAACAAGCCACATTTTTCGAGATCCCAAAAAAGTCTCAAGAGGTTTCTAAATTATATTTAGTTTTCTACTGTTTCTAGACATTTTAAGTATTAGGTCGCGACGGAATTCGACTCTTCACATGTAGGTCAGAGCCGGATGACTCTAGTTAATGACAAGAGTACATTTAATTATCGAGCGATGTTTCTCCCTAGCTAGCTAGCATCACATATGGCACATTTCAGAAGTTATTACACACACATGTTTTGAAGACTGGGCGTTCGGTCCTGAATTAATGTTTTAGGCCAATTCCTCGCAGGAACTCACCTCCTTAAAAGTATATAATCCAGATTTCTAACCTTTGTTTCGTGGAGCATTGAAGTTACGTAAAAATTTTCAGGTCAAACGCCGTAAAACTCGAATTTTTATTACAAACTTCTGACATGCCGCTCTATCTGGTGTATATCCATATGACCGACCGTGAGTCATTTCCTTCACATCAAAACAAACACAGCATTATCACGTACAAGGCACGTTTTCACGTGTTCCAAATAGATCAAATGGTTTCTGATGTGTTATTGTTTGGCAGCTACACCACCGGCCGATAGATATATTTGTTCGAGATCGGTCCATTCGCACGCGCCTTGCAACCAGAGGGGACATTTAGCTGGGGGCACGAGTTCGGTCTTCCCTGTTGCACATTTACATATATGGGGTCCGTCTTCTGAAGTAATGGAAAAGGCGCTACCGTGGACGCTAAATATCGGCTGACATGTTTGTACAACTCTTAACTCCAGTGGCTAATCAGACAAATACACTTAACATGGGCCAACAAAGTAATGCAACGATAGTAGCGTTAAAATGTGCTCCTAGAAAAAACACTGTCTGCTTTCAGCTCAGTAGTGTGGAATCTCCAATTACATGTGAAAGGATCGAGGCCAAAGAGAATCTGCACTGATACTCGATAAGGCCTGAATCGACATTATGCTTTGATTTATAGGCGCTGCTTTTGCTACAGTCCTAATTTGTATTCATGTTAAGAACTTTGACATTAATCAAGTAAAAACTTGATTTTATTAAAAGATAAAATATTTATATAATAATAAGATAAAATAATATAATAATATAAAAAAAATATAAAATAAATAATAATATAAAAAAATATAAAATAAGATAAAAATAAGATAAAAAAAATAATAAAAAAGATAAAAATTTTATAAAAAGCAGAACGTCTTGATGAGTCCAGGGAACTCGTAAGTTTATAAATAGCGGCTGATGCCCAAAGTTACTGTCGAAGTGGGGATAAGTGGATTTAGTGAACAAAATGTAAATTTTAATGGACTGATTCATACAAAGCCAGCGGAGCTGCAGTCCGTATGTTTTTACGTGCCTGGAGATCGACTTTTTTGTAGCAGTTTTCGAAGATCGCATTAGTCTAATCGGTATGGGGCTGCCGTTGACGAACAATTCGTCATTAGATGGACGACAAGGGGATTCACACAATTGAGTAAGATGAGCATTATAATTCACCTTTTCCTTCGCGCATGTTGATTGGCACTTCAGTGATTATTTTCAACGATTGATTATTTTTTTGGTCCAAGAGATTAGAAAATGAGTTTTTATGGGCATATGACGTTTTCCAATGGATTTACTAACGGAAAAGCTTTCGAGTCAGGTCGCGAATACAAGGATCCGAATGACTTAGGTACAATATATTGGAAGCATTTTCAGGCTAACTGCAGGAGACTTGCTTTTCCCAACACTGATTTTAGGAGTAATCATGGTGAGAGCTACTAGGAAATACAGTTAGTAAAGTGTGAGTGGGGGAGTGTTTCCTCTGCTGCTGGAGAGGGCACTATGACGAAAATACTGTAGTCTGTCTCTCTTTCTCTTCGGGCCGCAGACGTCGTTGATTGCTGATTTACATCAACAATTTACTATAATGTAAATTCGGTGCCATTATTTAATATGATATGGTCAACACCAAGCTAAACATTTCCGATAAGAGTTCTGAGGGTATTTTACAGCTGTTATACGTGGGTCGGGCAAGGAGAGAGCGAGAAGTTGTCGGATTTGTGTACTGTCTGCCGCAGGGTAATCTTTTTCTCTATGAAAGTTTGGGCGACCTTTATGATTGGGTTAGCTCTTTGATGTGGCGTAAAATACCCGCATTTTGTGCTTCTGTTCGCTTTCTTATCAGGGTAGGTAGTCAATTTTGTACATATTTGATCACTTTTTCGTTTACACTGAGGGTTCACGGTTCTTATATTTGATAGGTGTATTTCGGACTTTATGTACATTGTGGTCGTTTGTGCAATTGAATTATTTTATGCGGTGACAGAGATGAACATAGGGCTGTGCACAAGGCATTCTATAAACATCTCGAAAGGTTGAATATGGAAGGACATCCAGGAAGCAAATCTGCTCGCAGTTCTATTACCAGAATTAATGTATGCCAAGCTCACTTAATGGCATTCGAGCGCTAACTGTCAGAAGAGCATCCGAAGGGTAATCATACAGTGCTTCTACCGGTGGCAGTTTGTGTACTTCGGTGAAGTTACTCGGACACCCGGATAAGCGATGCCGTGTTTCACTGCTGTCTTTAGAGCTGAGGCTTTCGCTTCGTTACCTCTAAAGACCTTTTTGTGAAGCACCATTGTAAGCTGCTGGGTTATTTGTACCTTTGGAGTTACACTAAGATATTTGCGACGATTGTGTAAGATTCCTGCTCACGAAAACGTTAAACCATAGGACTTGAGCCGTAGTTTGGAACTGATTTGGTATGACTTCAATTGAAGGTTTACAGGTGGGCCGCTAATGAATTGCAGGTCCATCCATTGCCTTGCCCTTTCCATCCGATTTCTTTCTTACAGGTTGCTTCGGTCAGTTTGCTGTCTTTGTACCGCTGTTGTCTATTTTTGCAGATGTAGTCGACACTCTTTTTCTCCCTTTCTCTTGTGTCTTTCCAATGCACTGTAGATACTCTTGGAAGTTTCTGTGGCCAGTGAGAAATTGGGTGAAGAAGTAAGTCAGTTTTCTGGCTTCTCATTCCGTATGATCGGTAATATTTGAAATTGTGTCCCGACACCCTGGCATCCTATTCGCCTGCTAGTTGGCTATTAGCGACTCCCATTCTTTAAACTTTGTCTTAGATATAACCTCTTCACAGGCCTTTCGTAGCTCTGGAGGTCCTACGGGGAGTACCAGCCAGAACTACATGCTGACCGTACGGCATCCTCCTGTCCGATATGCTCTCAGTCCATACAGATGTTTACTGATGCGCATGGCCTACGGCCAATGAGTAGGATGGCCTCACTCTTTGTTCAAGCCATTTCTAAGTTATGCTCTTTCATTCAGCTCGAGATGTCCTTTGGTATTTCATTAGCGCTTTGCTCCAACAGACCTTATTTTTTGGCTTTTAATGCCAACACAGCGTCTTCGGCGTGAACTATGATGTCGACGAAGAAATGAAGTTTCTTCAGGTGAAAGCTTCCATCATATGCTATATTCCTCGGCACGAATCACTTGCACAGGCTATCAGTCCAGCTCGGTGGCTTAATGCATTCGTGTGCGCCTTGCGACCGAGGCTATGCTATTAATGGCTGAAGCGACGAAGGAGCCCTAGACTGCACCTTTCCGAAATACCAGCTACCATGCGGCAGGCTGAATCATCACTTAGGAAGTACCTATTTTTTAGGTAATCCTCACTAATCATTACTATGTAAGGAGGTGCCCTCTTTTTTATGAGTGTGTCGAGTGTGACTGACCAAGGCAGTCGTTGAATACGTTTCTCACGTCCATCATGATCGGTAAAAAATTCCGTGACGGGCTGCCGCGTATATGCTGTACCATGAAAGTAATTCGATGAATGGCGGTTTGTGCTGATCTTCTCTTGTGAAATTCATGCTGTGAATTGGACAGGAAGCTGTGCGTCTCGACGTGCTCCCGCAATTGCGTCAAAGCCCTTTTCCGGCGTACTTAGAAGACATATGGGCCAGAGCGCGTCCCTTCTTTCAGATATAGGAAGAACGTTCGCCTTTTTCCACTTGGCCGGAATTTGGCTCCTTCTGATGCTCCATGGTGGCCACTTCCGCTACTACCTTTGGTAGCTCCCTAAGGGGCCCTAAGGACTTCTGGAGGGATCCCATCTTCATCCCCGAATTTTATGCGTTCTGCAGCGGGCGAGACCTCTTCTGTAATCACTTCCGATATGAGTGGGACGTTCTTTTTTCCCTAAGGCAGTGTTCGCTTGGAACGTCTACGAGTGCAGCGAACAATCTAGTAATGACCTCTCTTTGCAACTGAAGTCGTACTTTGTATGAAGGATGTCCCTCACACAATACGAGGGATCTTTTTCATCGGTCCTACTTAGGATCCTTCAGTGGTTCCCGCCAGTAACTTTCCTTGCTTAAAACGACCTCGCCCACTCTCTCTCCCAAAAACAATTTTGGCTTTGCTATAGACCACCTAAACGTGCGGAAGGAGGTCGTCTTCTCTCCCCTTCGACTTGAGCGACCCGATGCCTCTTCCCGCCTCCGAGCATTCCGTACGCTTCGCCGCGATTAACTCAGTCCACCAGAATTTTTGCTGTTCTGTTTTTTCTCTAGGGACATGCTGACCTTTACTTTTCTTAAGTAGCTCGGTGTTCGCGGGGTTTCTTGTTTTAGCCATCCGAAAATCTTCGACCGTCATCAACTTTTCAATCCAGGAACCTGCAAAGCTAATCGCTGGGGGTACGTCGCTATCAGTTGAACAGGTAACTTTCACCGCGGTGTCACCGGCGCTGCTAAGCTAAGGTGACAAGCCCGAAATGGACACTCTACGTACAATGTTACAGGCTTCAATTATTCTGCTCTTTACGTTTAAACTTCCTGTTCCTTACAACGACTGCTAGGTCGCGGAACTTCAAATGTGTCTGAAGCCCGTGGGAATTACTCTGCACACGCCTACACAAATTTATGTTTGTTTTTCATGCTAGCGTCAACAAAGGTCAGTTCATCAATGAAGCTGCCTAGGCAAAGGCACCTATTTAGATGTTGTTTTTTGCCGGGCTACAGATAAACAAGGAGAGCAAACAACACGTGCGGCGAGTACCACAGTTATGGTCTTTTTTCAGTCTCCTCTCCTTCCGCATGAAATAAAGGTATAACGGCGGTTAGAGCTGCCTATCCAACAGAGATCCGCGTGCCTTCATCGGCCCGTCCGGGGTTTGTGAGTCCTTGGTGACTGAGTGCTGCGATGTCAGGGAATGAAACACCAGGACTTACGCCAATTCTCCCGGGCCTCGCGATCTTCTGTTTCTCCAGCAACTTCGGCAGATAGGCGCGGCCGAGCAAGCAACAACTGAAGGCATAATCAAATATTATGATCTGCCAGTCTGTTCGGCTCCACCTCGGAACCACGAAGACGTACGCCCATGCCCGCAAACACCAGCACAAGCCCGTACAACTACATACGCACAACGATGGCAAGAAAGCCGCTGGTTCCGAAGGCTCCCGTCCCCCGTTTCGACAGACAAACCTGAGTGTCTACCTGATCCAATGCTTCGCTAGGCGTCGTGCCAGCTCGACTCCCTTTCTTGTAAAAAAAAAAACCGGGGAAACGCGCCCGCGATCTACAACGCCGGGTATATGCTTCTGAGTCTGCTCCATTTTTCCTTCGCCGCTCACATTCTATTTTGCCCTCCGCAGCCATTCAAACTCTCTTCTAGCTTCATCCTTCTCCCTCTATTTCTCCATGTGTTCTTGCCATTTTGCCTTCTCTCGTTCTACCAAGTTCCTGATTTTGCTTGCCACGCTCTCTTTCCTCTATCTACCCCCACCCCTATGCCGTTCTCTTCCCTTCTCTCTCTATATCTTTCTTTCGCGCAGAGTCGTAATGGCGTTACAGTGGCAGCTGTACTAGCACGATTTATTATTCACTAATATGCAATGCAGAAACGGGCAAGAAGACGCCGGCGAGCAAGTCGGCGCAGCGGACGACTCGGAAATAAGTCGGCCGCTGCCTACCTGAACGGCTAGCCTGTACGGACGAGTGAAGGAAACGAAGTACATTACGACGAAGCAGAGAGCGGAGAACCCGGTAAATGCTGCAAGGCTACAAGGACACAGGCACTGGCCGTAGCGGAACAGTTAAACCAGAACCAGGATCACCGGACAGGGAGTTGCGTGGTTTTTGTTTGGCGAAGACTGTACTGTGCCATGAACGGCCAACCACCGTCGGCTGACTGAATGTTCCAATACGACGGAGAGAAAGGAGTTATTTTTTCGCGTTCGGTACCACTCTCCATGGATTCGTCGATGGGGCAGCATCAACGTCTCCCGGGACAGCTTTTAGTTTCCGTTTTCATCAATTTGCTTTCAGAGGCCGATCCTACAGCACTGGGCGAGCTTGCGTGTGTGGGTAACTCGCAGTGCATCTGACTACGTTGGAACATATGACGAACATGCGTAGAATAGGTCGGCGTAGCTATGACGTACAGGGTGGTTGTTGGAGTAATGCTCCAGTACCCGATTTCGAGTCTGGCCCTTGCCATGTCGACTTTTCTCTAGGCCGATATTAAACACACCGTAGGCTCCACGTCAGGCACGTCCCCCGTTTATGAAGGAGGAGCTGTAGGGCGATTTTCTTCAGGATGAGATTGTCTAGAGCTGAAAATCAAGTGCAACGTAAGCGTAAGCAGTGAGACAATGATAGGATATGATCGCCAAATGCGTCGCACAAGCATATGACTACGAGTCACTGCTTAAAATTATGGTGGCCGAACAACTCGAATTAAATTTGATTCAAGGTCAAATTGTGCCTCTTGCGGTACGTTTCCTTGTAAAACACTGCACAACGGCATTGTCCTCTCTCCAAAATGAATTTTTGAATGATTCTTTTGTTCAAATTACTCTGCTGACAATATGCTTAGTAGGCGATATAGTTTAGTGCAACCCATGTGCTTTAATGGCGGGATAATCCAAAATCGTTTGGAGGTTTTCGAACTATATCACGTCTTCTTTTAAAAGAAAGCTGTTTCGCATTACTCTTTGCGAACAAGAGTATTTTTAACTTGTATGTGATTCGTTTCGATACTTTGATTACACGGCTTTTTAAAATGCAAATCAGTGTTCGCGTCAATTAGTTCTATATTTGTGTTGCACAATGACATACTCTGGATAGATAACAAACAAACAAAAAATACTTTCTGACGCTATCGGGCGTACTAGTTTGTGCAAAAAAACCATTACAGCAATATATTCTAACGCAGTAAAATCATGACTGCAAAAAGTAGTTCGAGACGTTCTCTAACATTTGTCGCTGCGACAGGATAAACTGCGACTTTGAACGTTCGCACATATGATATAAAAATCATACGCGATAAAAGCCCTTGTCACGTATATATTTAACACGTGCTCGTGTTTGCTTCACCAGAAAACGTTCCAATTGTCAAAGTATCGTAGGAAACATTCATAGGCTCTCGCTATAGCACAAGTAGCTCGTAACCCATGACTTTAAAACCATTCTCTTCATCACACCGCCGTTATCTTGAGGAATTCTAATATTTCAACAACTGATCGAATTTCAACGAATTTTCGATACAAACGGATTCGTATTGTGCGGATATTTAGCAAAGTATTTAGACATTTTCTCCGACAAATTCTGCCGAAACTAAACGCGTTATCATACAGTAATACTCCACTGGGTTCGATTCGGGTGAGCCTACGACTACAACCTCTACGATCTGTAAAAAAATATGCTCATTAATTGCAATGGCTGATAAAATTAATTGTTTTGAAGTAAGCGTGGACCAAAAAGCATATTATATACATTTACAATGACTTACAGCGCCTCCTGCTATTTTAGAACGCTACACTACATCATCTTTGGTAAAACATCAGTACACCTCCATATTGATATTCCAATATCTCACGATCCAATTTATGGCAGGTTTGCACAGGTACGTATAAAGGCTGCCTAACACGTCGCATTGGCGGTGAATAACTCTCTTGGAACCTTGTACTTGCCGATACGAAAATTAAACTCGTCCATGAGGCCCGTAATGACAGACTCGAGCCCACCCATCTGAAAGATAAACTCAGGACATCACTTATTTCGGTTACTTTAGGCTTACTAAGAGATAGATATGCAAACCCTATTACAACCATTCTTGGAAAAAATAACGTACAGCACTGTCGAGGCCAAGGGTGAGCAGCATGATAAAGAGGAGTACGGACCAAAATGGTGCTTCAGGTAAGGTGGAAATCGCTTCAGGGTAGACTTGGAACACGAGCCCATGACCTTCTGTCGCCACCTGTTTAGACGAGCATTTGGCGAATATATGTGTGAATCATTTAGGTTGTAATCATAACTGAGATATGTTGAGAGTTACTACGAATTATTATATGTGCGCAAAGATATTGCCTTGGAAATGTTTCAAAACCGCTTTTGCTTAAACAGCGATTGAAATGTGGTCGTAATCTTAGTGCGTTTAGAGACGCAATATCGCGTTGTGGCTACAAGATTAGTATCAGCTTGCTTAAGTCCCCGCAATCTTGCTTCTGGAAAAACTTGACTAAGGAGTAACAAAAGAGCCGTTTAATAGACACCGGGACGAGCCACTGGGGCACACAACCACTAGGTCGAATAGACGAGCATGATCATAACATAGCTGCGCTAAAGTGCACTGTTCGAAAAACAAAGTCAAATTAGCTTCAGCTGCTGTAGTTGTCCTTTCCCGCGAAATACTAAACATACTGTACGACATTATACGATCGTTTCGGTACATTCGAAAAATATATATTTGATCTCGTTACAACAGTGAATAAAACGTCGGCCGTGAAAGCGATTCTCCAGGGAAGTCGAACACATTGAGGGGGGGCCTAAAGGATTAACGGAGTTTCTATAAATGTTGACGAGTTTCGCACCAGTATTCCCGTCAGGGTCTGTCTGTCTCCTTAGCAATCAATCTCACGACGAAGTGTGTAGTGGCGCAAAGCGAGCGGACGCCCGTGTAGTGTAAATGGGGCGGTCGATCGCCTCAGGCCTCTTTTCCTCTACCTAGGCTGCTCGTACCTTCACGTTCCTGCGTTTCCAGCTCTCGAACTCGCTCTATCCCCATCGTCGGTGGTGTGTCCCGCTCCTGCGTCGTGGGTTTGATTTGGAATCTTGCTGCTCCACATACCGCTGGCGCCCGCTTCTCCCCCGGTACGATTCCGAATAGAACGGGTCGTCGCACTTCCTGAGCAACCGGATCAGAACGTCGAGTGGCGGAGCAGAAACGGAAGACGGCAATAAGATGTTCCCCAATTAAAGACAATATCAGTCGCATCTCGATGAGAGAACCAGGACCCTGCGTGGAGGGGAACGGGGTATGTGATTAGGACGAATGGAAGTTATGGGATTTGTCCAGCTGTAGGCATGGCTGGAAAAGGAAGGAACCACGGCGTCAGGGTCCGCGAGCTAGATTGAAGGAAATGTTGGGACTAAGAGGCTGACGGGGAATCCAGCGTTAGCTGAAGGCGAAAAGGTATGTGGATCATCTATACTTGTACTAAAATGGGGATCAGCCATAGGGACTGTGAAGACCCGAAGAAACGAGTGTAGAAGAGTGTAGGCGCTTGAGGATAGGCAAGGATCGGTGCTTTTGGATGCCGGATACTTGTAAACCGGACATTTTCATCGGTTTAGCAGTGCTCGTATGAGCGAGACGGGACCAATACAGCCGCTTTTGGCAATACTACCTGAGCGTCCGGCGAGACGTTATTAAAGGTTCCGCCATCTTCCCTCAGCAAGGGGTTATCGCGGCGGGGGACGAAGAACGTACTAAATACGAACAACAGCAAGGAGCAACGCATAAACGATTGATGACCGTAACAAATTAAAGGGCTAGTTAGACATCCGATAGATACAGCAAAGTAGCAACGAACTCCGCTTATGTGTTAACGTTGCGGCTGCAAAACCTCGCTGTACTGCTGTCATGTCGATATGCGCTTGGAATTCTTTTCTAGATAACCTTTATTACTGCTATGGACTCATGATCCATAATCTGTATTTTCGTGGTTTCTTTCGTACATTGTTATCCAAATAAGGCACAATATATTTTAGTGCCGGCTAAGGGTTTCAATCCTGTCTGCAGCAGCTGAAAAAATTTGCTTTAACAAGATGCTTTAACATTTTCCTATATGTTTTTAACTTGAACCTATTCTATTCTAGTGGTCAATTGCAAGGCTTATATACAAGTTGCATAGACGCACTAATTCTGTGTGAAATTCACTGCCAGAATGTTTGCACGACAAGAACACGCGACCGCACGGCCATCGTCTAGTGCCTGTAACTTCACAATAATATTATCTTTACCGTTTTGTTTTAGTAGTATTTCTCTGACGTTTACCAGTCAGAGCTTAGATGGATCTAGACACTATGCCAGCCTTCTCGACTCGCAATATTTCAATGTAAAGTTTACTACATAACTATCAAATCGACCCAAGCCTCGTACTTTCAAAAGAGCTGTACTCGTACAAGAACCAATAGAAAAATCGGACACGAACACATTTCTCGAAATGCTTGTTCGATGACCTGGTAGCCATAGCGCAGACATAAACACTTACGTGTCTAGCGGTACAGTATCTACAAGGAAACTTATACACCGCTTATCGGATATAAAAATATCTTCGTTTCAAAGTTTGCACTTGGAGCCATAAAGCCAATTCGCATGCCATAGACATATCTGTGTTAGTGCGTCGAAGTGTGAAACTTATGCTCTATGTATCTAAACGGGTGGATTGGGGTCCGCATGGGAGGGGTATATAAACTTGATAAGCTGAAGTTCGACAGTATTCCCCCTGCTGGAAGTTTCGTTGCTGCTTCTAGCGATGGCGCCTAAGAAGACAGCTGGGAGGGAAGTTCTTTTGGCCTCCATAGTTGATCTCTCTATCCATGACTACGGGTAGGGACGTTGACCCACTCTCTTTGGTGCGCGCGGCTTTGAACGGGGAAGGGCCACTCTCCTTGAGGTGGCCTGGAAGTTAGAGGGGCAACGCGATATGCTACCGGTGACGCGGGAAACCGCTTATAGCTGGCCACCCCTGGGAAAATCCCGACCAGATCTATGCACGGCACTGCGCGGCGTCTGGCTATGCTAATATGTCCGCTAACGTAGTAAGAGCATCGCAAGTGGCGGATCTCGGCCAATCTGCAATTAGCCCCCGACCACCGAGAGAAGGTGAAAACGAATGCGAGAAAGTGAGTAACCGCAGAGCACTGCCCTGATGCCTGAAAGTCCCAGCGGAACAGCTGCGGCCTGCCCCCGGCGTGAGCCTACCCAACGCCAGCCCACGCCCTACAATCGATAGCGGCATCCAGCCTAATAAGTCGACAATATTCAAATATTTGCATCACTGGTAGGTATTTTCCGCGGCGATGTTTCGTTTCCTGTTTCCATGAAACTGCATTGAGTTATACTGGCACTACCGACGCAACTGCTGTATGTCTAGGTGAATACCAATGATGCCAATGTAAATCATTGCATGAAAGCGCCATTAGGCAGAGGCTACACAACATATAGGTGAACAAACAGGTCTATGTACTATCACTGCACGGGTTGACAGATATACCAGGTACTACGACCCGGACTTAAACAGTAACGGCTATTGAGAGCAGCTGTAATAATTCTTAATAATTAAATTGGGAACATAAATTACTAGTGAGACTTCATATGGGTTCGACTGTGATTCAACTCTGGGGTATAACATCATATTCTAAATTGTCCCCCAATAATACGAGTGATTTCCTCTGTCTTTAAGATATCGTAAAGGGACATGTACAGTCTTTGATACAGTAATTTTTTTAACTTTCAAATTTTGTAATTTTGAAAAGCGCCTAAATATTTACGTGAAGCACTCGCTTAATTACAGTGGTGAAATGTCTAGCAGCATTTGCGTTTTACTAATCTGCGCGGGTTAACATATATTCGCTTATATTTTCAAGATTTTTGAATAGCGTGCAAAATCATAACTGGCAAAGTTCCACAGAGTTTCGCTCTGTAGCTCTTCCTAGATGTTATTATAAAATCGTTAAACAAAGTCATGTGCTTTTCTTGTGTGCAGACGAAAAGGCGGGTCAATGATCGAACGCTTATATTTTTATTAGAGGCGATTAGAGGCAAAGCAAAACGGGGAAAAATTACGCATTGCCATACAGCACTAACCAAATGACTTCAAGCTAATAAACTCGAACGACATGACCGCTAATGACCAAATCGCTTCAGCTCCAGCGAGAGAGTTATCTTTGGTCAGCGCTGAATTATTAAAACTATCGGCTCCTCGCTTGGAAATAAGTCGGAAGTATTACTAAGAGACGAAGCATAAAGTAGCGATGTAGTGGCATCATTGTTTCCCCTAAAACTCTGTCCGACCGAAAATCCTAAGACAAACCGTGAACTCAATGTGATCAAAGACACCACACCCTCATACTAACATGAACCTATCACTGGAGTTAACTTTAGGTGCCAGATGTTACGCTTTAAAAGCCGGGGCCGGCGAATTTTCCTAATTCATTGACTAGACAAGTTGGCCTGGAGAGATAACGCGGGGGGTGAGCAATTGGCCGTATACATCTCACTGTGTTGACGAGCTTACGGGTAACAATTCTTTTTAGCGTAGAATACGACTATGCGATCGGCTTGGCTTGGTACGAGGTTGTGAAACCGGGTGGCCAAATGCGAAGCTCGTTTGGTGGCTGTATCAGATGAGCTACTGATTTCAGGCCTGACTAAGTCGGTGACTTGGTCAAAAGAACTGAACGTTTACGAATTTTCCCCGTTTTCAATCTTAGAGCTACACTACTTCGCATTATTTCGAATATCCTATGAACATCGCATCATTGTAACTGTGTCACGAACGGTATTCGAATTGACAAGGGCCTTCGCCATAAATAATAGCTGATTAATCGTCCAGTTCACCACAGTTGGACCCGATGGCCTTGGCAACGGGGTGCAACCAGCTGACCCTTTGTTCACAAGGCCAAAGAATAAAAACGCATACTACGGACATGCTTCTCTTGTGCTCATGCTAGTACTAAACCAAATAATAGTCTTAATCCTCGCTGTCGAGTGATGGTTTACTGGTTACTTCGCAACAATGCAAACGGAAACCATCCTGACTCCTTGTTAGAAAAAGTCGATTGGCTCTGCTGTTGTTGAATGGGTGTGGCAGGCGTAATTGAGTCGAAAGCAGAACTCTACTCACCCGATGTGCCGAATCAAGTCGACCGCGCAAATATAAACGGGTGCGCTACAATGCATTTTCGGATATCGCACTTCACGTTCTAACCCATTGTATTTTATACGGTGACTACTCGTATGTGACTAACTATACATACATGTCACTTCTAGATATATACCATCTTTGATTTCCTTGATGGAACACAAACACCGGAAATTAGCTTTCTCGGTAGGTCTTTTCGTGGAAAGCAAAGCATCCTGTTTCATTTTTTCCTAATAGCTAACAGGGAATGCGCCGCCAGTATTTCATTAGATAGTTCCCATAATTTCTTCTCAAGATTATACATATAGCTGATCCTTCGCTCAACTAAAATTATAACTATACCTACATTTCTATTAAAAAGCACTAAGATTGTGTGCAATCATTCACAACAGTATACGCAACAGCGCTTTCCTCGTATCGTTGCGCCACCTTCAAAAGAATACACAGACGATAACCAACATTAGATTAATTCTGCGCCAGCAGCCGGCAAACCTACATTGCGGAACTCGTCATTCCACGTTGTAAAACGAAGCTAACATTGTTCGTATGATGTTCGTACTAATGTGTTCTCAAGAGGCAACATGCGCTTTCATAACATGGAACAAACACATCGTGCGCCACCTACGACCTGGCCGAATGACAAGTGTCATTTTGGACGGGGGCGCTCCGAGACGTCACCAATTTAAATGAGACTTCGACGCACTCTCGCTACGTCTTCCGTAATTTTGGCGTTCTCACAGGACCAATGTGGGTGTGTGTGTGTGTGTTTAAAAATGTTATCCCTGATATGCTAAGTTTCTCGTACGGTCTCATACGGTTTAACGTACAGTGACTTAGACGGGGTTTTAGTCAGGAAAGAAAAATTTTCGTTGTATCTGTAAATAGTCTTGGGGCTTGTTATAGCAGTTGGAGTCAAACCTAGTTGAGACACCTAGTTGTTTACAATTATAAATAAATAAACAGAAAATAGCTTCTGGTAAATGTTCAGAGATAATGGATCTTAGAGGTGTTATCTCGTACGTTATTATAATCAGAAAAATAGAAAAATGCTCAAATGGCTCAAATAGCATGTATTCGTGACGGAAAAATGACCCATTATTTCAGAAAGACACGTAACATTTAAAATACTATGAAAAATCTGTGAAACCCAAATGTCAACTGTATTGCTTTGAGCTAGTCTGATACTTTGTCCGATGAACGATCACAACGTGTGACTCAAATTTGTCTTTACTACATCAGTTGGAATGTTTATTACCATATAAACAGGTTTTGCCATGCGGCGACTAAAAGTGATTTGTTGATTGTTTCCAAAACGTGACGAGCAGAGACTGACTTCTGTAACCACGTTCTTTCGTAGATTTTGCAAAGGGGGGCTCAGACAAGTCCTTTAAAGAGCATCAACACATCGTGTTTCTACCTCACGGCACGTAATCCTGACCCGTACACTCCCTCCTAGCCAGTCAACAGATGCTGCTCGTTGCCACATCTGCTCATGCGACAACGTGGCACGATGTTGCACGCGCCGGCTCCGCTCCTATTTGCCACAGTAGTCGCTGAAAGAGGCAAAACAGATAAGGGACAGAAGGTGCGGGCCGTTGGCTAGAAGCCGGAGAGAAGAAAGCAGCTGAGGCACGAGAATGCAGCAGAGAGAAGGCGAAACAGTCTAGAAATAGAGAGAAAGAGAGGGTGTGTGTAGAGGAAGTGAGCAATCTGCTGGCTTCCTGCTTCATTTCCGCCACCCGTTCCCGTGAGTAAGGGCCACGCCACTGGCCAAAAGAGCGTAGCAGTCTGTCGGTTTGGATTTCTCCTTCGTCTCTACTTCCTCCTCCTCTGCCCCTCTCTTTCGCGTTCGCTCACTCTGCACACTTTCTAGTGGTGTTCTCCATTCCCTCGACGCTCGGCATCATCTGCTGCGCTCCCCCAGCATGAAGGGGACCGTGCGAAAAAGGTTTTACCGTACAGAAGAAACCGAACGTGGCCAACTGCTGAAAAGCGAGGACAGAAGAAAAGCAAGCCCCCAAAACACGATGTTCCTAAAGGGTATACTAAGCGAACACCACTCTTCATGCGAACACCCTCTAATTTGACGCAAGGAGCGCGCCTCACGTAACGCCTTGGCTAAGATACGGCAAATGATCAGTAATTTCGCGCAGAATTATATCTTCACCCCTGAGATACCCATCGAAACTGGTTGTATTTATACAAAATTAGTTTAAATCAAATTGTGTTTCGGTATCGAGTGTGTAAGGCATAGTATTTCCCATTGCGCAGATAATAATTAACATTCTAATTTGTGTTACTACCGTAAATCCGTTTTAGATAGATTGGTAAATTGCTCCCCGACTAAAGCGATATATAAGATTTTTTGAGATTTGCTCTAGAAGAAGAAAAACGGGTCGGTTTGTAGACTAGGAGGACCTGGAGTTCGTTGAAAGGCTGTTAGTTCCTTCACCCGCCTTCCCTTAAAATACAATATCCTCGCAATACGGAAAAAGTGTTACACATTATTAATGTCGGAAAACGTCACCATGCCACCATGTCTGACCACCCAGAATCATGTTGAACGTAGTTGTACAGAGAAAGCTGGTCGAGAATTTCCAAGTAATCATTTACCGGAGGAGAGAGCTAGGTGCACGGGTTCAATCCCCGACGTTGCATTTACATTTATGGGGTCTGTTTTACAAAGTAATGCAAAAGCGGTACCGTGGACTTCAAATGCTGGGTCACGGTCAGCCGTAAAAATATAAGTCAAGGTTTCTAATTTCGATAGTACATACTGTCCATTCCAGACGGATTGTATGTCAATGTCATTTAGAATAGACTACTCGATCCTAGCTTGAGGCATCGTTATTATAACCGCACCGCAGCTGCTATTTATTTTCCGTTCGGTAAAGCTTTTCCATAAAATCGAGACGCTAATAACTTCTGGATGATTTGTACCTCAAACATATATCTCAAACTACCTCAATTAATGTACACACATACCACTCGCAGTGACGCCCACGAAAAAATATCTGTACAGGTGTTCCTTCAATTTGAATGGTAATCGTAAACCGACGCCTAGGACGCCCTGTTGTTTGCTTGTGAATGTAATCAGCAAAACGCATTTGACGCGAGATGCGCTCAAGTCCGAAACGTAAGCCCGTTTGCTATTTGATTGCATTCTGTCCTCTTGGGTGAGAGAGCTGTACAGACACTTTAGAGGTTCTCAAAGATGTGTCCAACCAAAAAGCGAAATTACACATTTGTCAAGAAGCACGGCTGCAGACATCACAACAAAGGCCAGGCTTTTGTGGAGCTCTGCAACATCGCATTGGCATGTCACGCTTGGCAGAACTTTGGAGAGTGAATCGAAACCCTCAGCTTACGGCTTCTGCTGTAAAATGCGCCTCTTTAGGAACAAGTGGCTGTACCAAAATATTTACATATACAACGAACTCATAGTAAACATAAGCCATGGATTGGTCTTAAATCCATAAATTACTTGCATTTTCTGATAGAGAATGTTTGTTACATAATTAAACAGTGGAGGTTATACGAATAATAGAGCTGGACGTTGATCATTAAATATTGTTAAAGAATCATAACAAAAAAGATGGACATTTTGATTCAGAGTTATTGCTTTTTTTAAACGGAACAGGTCAACTAAATTAAAAAAATTGCGTTTGAACTAGTTGAAAATGTTTATCGACATTATACTAATTAACTCTGAATTTACGTATAATAGAAGCCAAGGAAACAATTTGACGTTTAAAATAAAGCAATAGGACAAACAGCTCTTTCTAGTAAGTTGGTAAATGCAAAAAGGCATGACATTTCCAGCAACGTAAGTCCGCATTTCGAGATCGAAAAATCAACACCATCATTCAACATCGGATTAACACGCGCTTTATCTCTATCGCCATCGTCTTCACGCATGGATGCAAGTGGACGGGCGGCTGTGGTACGTAATTGTAAGGTTGTTCTGTGAAACATACCATACAACGGCAAAATATGTATAATTGTTCTTAAAATATGTATAATCTGTAAACCTGCTTATTTATAATGTGCCCTCGACGCTTTGTTCTGCTGCCTGTGTCAACGTAATTGAGACACGCCCTCAGCTTGCATTTGGTTATCCGACTCTTGCGCACCACAGCAAGGCTTGAATTTCATTACGTAATCAAATTTAACAATTTTCTTATTCAAACTACATTTTTATGGAATGGTAGCCAAATTTCAGTTCTTTGCAATGCCAATAAGTTCGAATCGAAGCACTGGCGCACAAATAATTTGTAGATCTTGAAGTGTCGAATGATTCAACTCTTCTTCTCTTCAATTTAAATCCTATTCTAAGTTTCAATAGGAGCGAATTCTCAGCACGTGTTGGCAATTATTTATATTGGAGTTATAAAGCTTGGATATACGCCAAGGTTATACCAATTGTTAGATTTAGAATGTAGACGCAATTCTCTATATAAAATATTTTGTAACGTATATTTTGTATTGTGTATTGTATTGTGTGTAGTTTAATAAATGAGTTAATTCCTTTTTGTTATAATAATGTATGGCACCACTGTGTGACACGAGCTGATCAAATAGATATTTAAATAAAGCCATTCATATGCGTCCATTCAAGCAGTTCAGCTTCGTCACCGATTCTTTTGGGAATCTCCGCCTGAGTGTGCATGTTTTGCCAATCGTTTAATACCGATTCAGTTGCGACAGAAGTAGAGCACCAGTTCTGTGTCAGTGGAGAATGATCGTCGATGTACGATACCACGTCGGGTTGCAACATAATCATTTGCTAACAACCGCTCGTTTTTCCAGCGCGTTAAAGTCATCAAGTCTTCGTCTCGGCCTTCATTTCATTCATTCAGACCTGTCCACTGCTCTCTGCCATGTCTCTTGGTCAGTAGAAGGCAGCGTGCAAAACTTCGGTGTTCAAAAAAGCTGTAGCACGCCAGCTTGCACCGGTGTGAGATATGCGTATGTGTGAAATGCGTTTACAGGGGTCGCAGGTCGATAAACACGAACTACAATAACATTCAAGTTCAATAGCGACAATAGACGGAAACCATAGAAGGGAACAGTCAGTAATTCGGTAATACGTCAGTAAGTCAGTAATACGCTATTCGGCAGTAACAATGTTTGGCTGGAAAGCACACCAGATATTAAACAGAAAACAAAGTGCGTGCGCATATAATGCACGTGGTCTTGAGGTTTAGGATTGCCGAAAACAAATGCGTGAATATTAACGGCATAATCGCTCTGTTTGCATAGAGCATCATTTATCTAAGCGTGTTTTTAAAAATTAACCAATATTATACAATAATAACCGTCAATTTGTAAACGATCCCGAAACCTAGTCAACAACTAAATTTCGGGGAGTTGTTGAGCGTGCATCAAATTAACCTTTAATGTACCGAACGCAAAAAAAACACATTTTCTTGTCCTAAAAATCTAATGTTTAATGTGCATATTCATAAACAGGTCATTTTTATCGTACTATTTTTTTCAACTACACATATGCGCAATGTAGACTGCCTGCACATTATAATTCCTTCAAGTGAAGAGGACAATAATAAATAATTTAGTTGCTGAATATACAAACGCAATATTAATGGAAAATGACACAACCATCTTTTTTTGTTATTATATGCAGGATCGTGTTTTTTGACGCTAATGAAGCTTTGAGACCTCTCTAAAACTCGAAAATTCATTGCTGTTATTACCAAATCTGCAAGTACAAAGTCGCATCAGTTTGCATATGCCTTTGCGGAATTCAAACCGTTTAACCTATAGATGAATGGATAGTGACAGTACTTAATTCGTATAATATTAACAATACTTATTTAACAATACTGAATTAACAGTATTAATAATACTTAACTAGTTTTTCTTTAAGAAAATATGTGTTGAGCTGAAACATACCCAACTGAAAATATGCGTTAAAATATTAATCTCGCTGAAATGAGCAATTTTTAATAATAGTTGTTTATTGTGTATTCTTCCACTTGGCCAAGATAGGATGTCTTAAATCTTGTAGAAGTGTTTGTACAGCTTTAATGAAGATATGTTTTACACATACATCTCGTCAAGCAATTCGATTAAAGCTTTTTTCTCTAATGTGAATCTAGTAAGTTCTAAATTGATATAAAGCACGTACATACCGTTAACATTACCCAATGTGAAGAAGTCGTTTTTTTATGTTTTAAGGTTTATTGTTTTCAACAACGCTTACAAATTCCCTTTTCTGTGAATTTTGCTTATTGTGCTGAACGATTTGTTTCGGTTATGCTAATCGTAGCCATTCTTTTGGCAACATACGCCTGCGATAATAATCACTCAAATATTCTGCATAGGTGGAGAAGTTCCGTTTTGTGACGAGTAATTAAAACATAGACGTGCGCCTTTTAGCAGTCTTGAACAAATACAAAACGCGCGATTCCAAACAGCCAAAAAAGTGATTGTGTTTACAGCGAATGCGAGGCCTGAATTTACCTATGCTGTGATGGCGTCGGGCGCCCGCACAAAGCTTTTTATTCACTTAATAAAAATAAGTAGTTTGGACAAGTCCCAAAAACGATGCGAGAGTAACATGAAGTTTCATTTTATGCTTCTCATAAATACAGCTAATAGGTATTTACTAGCGTATGCCTTGTGTGCTGTTCTTGTTGCGATCATTGTTATCCACACGGTCTCTACAAGCACATACCTTGAAATATTTTTCACTTTTCGAACTCTCAAAACTGATCCTTTCCGTAGATCAAATACATGGGTGTAGCCTTCTCAGGATGGTATGCACAGATGCGCTGATTTGATGGAAGCTTTTACGTACCCAACATACCTATCATTAATGAACATTTCAGATGCTCCGAATAACTGACGTTTCAAAAACGCCGGAGTTGCTCATACGTTCAATAGTCTGGACATCATAGCTACTGCGCAAAGGCAACGTCTATGTATCCATCGTAATAAATATTAATAGGTGCTATTTACGCCTGCATGCAATAAATCAGGTTACATGTGACTTTTTGTAGTGGTCGCGAGAGAGCAATGCATTTTGGTCAGTGCCTTCTGCAGTTTCAAAAATCGCTTTGGAGGACTCTACGACGACTAAAGAAAAAGCATAGATACGCATTAGAATGGACACTTGACCCCTCTGCTTTCGGGTTGACTCCACCGGATCAGTACATGTTGAGGTAGACCCGACCATGATCTGATTTCATGTTTGGCTGATATCAACTCTGGCCATCTTAACCGCGTCTTAGACATTTGGCTAGAGGCCAACGGAAAAGGAAACACCACTGGTACGAAAGATCAAAGTGCACAAATAAGCAACCATTTTGGGGTAATTGACGCAATGCTGCAGGCGAGAACAAGGTTAGAGTTGAGTCGAATCTGCAGACAGCGAAGGCCTCTCGCGGCCCACCTCGACGAGTAATCGCTCACTACATCTACCACCAGTAAATGTCGCCCTGATCGGTATCGTCGCCTGTATCTGAGTGAGCGCTACAATGATCCCCTTGATCCTCTGATGCAAGCGCTTTTCTAAATTCTTTTCTGAGTTAAGGGACATGCAGTGCACGTCCACTGTTTTCGTGCGCGCCTATGTGACTCTCCAAAATTTGGAACATTGGATGTAAGAGGAAACACCTGTGCCTCGTGTGGTTCTCATTAACCGACACACACACACGTTAGACGGACTCCAATGTGTTGCCGCAATGTATCGCGTGAGTGCACTCGTAGTTATCGATTAACAACGATAGAAGACCACTCCACGGTCTTGATCAGTAGATCTTGCTGTTTTCCAAATAACAGAAATGGCGTTGGTGACCTTTAGGAAGGTTCTGAAATTCGCAGAATCCACACCCTTCTGCACCTGAAATTCAAATACATGTTATCGTTGCAAGCATAATGTATGCAGCTAAATTATTCCGCCAGCTGTGACGCAGTGGCTAGGAAGGCTACCCCTATGCCAATTACATGAGCTCAATATCAGCCCCGATGTTAAGGCTCGAATAACGTTTGATCTGTGTAAAAATCATTAGATCTGTCTTCCTTCAATATCTGCTCCATAGAGAGTCATTTAACAAGGAACAAAAAACTCACTAAAGGATTGTGTTTGTACTTATATGTGTTAAGGAGTATGTAAAGAAATTGTCAGCAATTATTATTAGGTTAATGTGTAAACGAAGCATCCATAACGACATTGCTGTTCCAATCGATCTGGCGTAGAGAAAAACAACCCGTAAGCCGATTGAGTTTTTGGTGCCTATTGCCGTCTAGAAACTCGCCATGCTTTCGCGTATGGTCTTTCGGCGGTCTGGGAAATACCTTTTAGCAAGTTTCGTTCACTCTTCTTAGCGAAAAAAATTGCAGGAGATGCAAAAGATTCTTTTTTAATGTGCGTTAATAATTATCTTGTATATTTGACATAAGATTATTTAAGGTGCCTTTTCTTGCTTTATGCTTTCCCTGTTTTATATATTGCAATAATAATATAATACTGTAATAATTGTAACAATAATAATGTTGTGATAGAAAATAGAAGCTCGGTTTGGCCTTTTTAATGTGTTGTAAAGTTACTGTACAATCTGCAGTCTATTTTATTACTTCAACTACGTAAGCTTGAACATTTGCAAAACTGCTAGTCTGTAAAACTCACAATGTAATGAGTTTAAATTGTAACAGCAGATTTAAACATTGTGAGTATTCGTGTGCAGTCTTGTACAAAAATAATTACAAATAATTTCTATGTCTCCGGCAAGGGACATACTTCTTATCATTACTCTCACGAGAACTTAAGTGGTTTATTACTTGCAAATGCATGAGTAAACTAGCATTGTACTTATAGATTTAACCATAGCAAAAATGTTGTACCTTTTGGATACTACTTAGTTGGAGCTAATTTTAAATTAAGGATTTGTCGGTGCGCATTAAACGGTTATTGGTTTACGCCGGTACGCAACGTGAACTTTTAAATAAAATCTAGACTTCAAAGAGCCTATACTAGACAAAAAACGTTAAAGGAATTCAACTAACCTTCGAAATTGTTCATCAAGTATTCAAGGAGGCCTTTAAAGGAAAAAGTGTAATTAAACGAATAATCAAGGATCACATCACTATTACAAAGGACAGCGTTAGGGCAGACGTTTTTCTAAGCCCTTTCCGTAGCCTTCTAGAACAGTCCTCAAATAGATTTAAGCGGACCTGAACAGGCATATTATCTAACTATAGTCATAACCGAAGACAATATTATTTAAGGCTAAACATCTTATCCCCAGGTGCACTGTATAAAAAGCCATTCAATACTACCTACCTTATACACTTCTGATTTTTACAGGGTAAGACTGAAAGCAAAATCTCTAAAAATATTTTTTATTATTCTTTTTATACTTGAGAAGATGATTTGACTTGCTAACGCTCTGTTGTAGTAGCTACGATCATTGTTCCTTGAGTATACCTCAAGGTAATTGCCTAGCTTTAACCCCATTTTGTACGTAGATCCTATATATTAAAAACCTACATAAGGCTAATGCAGATGACCTTAAATTGCATGCACCAGCGAGTCCCTCTGAAGAGCAAAGTGAATTCCGGTACGCTCTTGAGCAAGTCTCAAAGCAGTTCTCTGATATTGACACGACAATATCTGTTCTGAAATGTGCGGTCATATTGTCAAAACATTGGCGTACGTTTAATACCATTTCCAATGGAAACTGTTTCACAAATTTCGCGGATCATGCCTACAAAAGGGTTAGATTCTACTTACCACATTACCATTTCCATTACACTATTTCGCTACATTATTGCCAATTAGGTGGTTTATTTGGACTTACACGAAAACTAAATCTAATCCGAGTTCACGAAGTGTTATGAACTGTGGCATCAAGACCATATTGAGGTTATTAGGCACGTACAAAATTAGTTTTTAAAATCTGTTACACTCAGATGTGACGCCTTTCTCTACTCTCTTAACTTAGTTCCTATACAACTTCTATATAATATTGTATTCAAATGTATTATGGTATTTCAAAAGTAAATCGTGTTATAAGATATTTTGATGTTAGACCACATAATCTACGTAGCAGACGGACAATCTAACTGGTGCATATCGTGCATATAGGGGGTACGTATCGTTGAACCTTTCAGACTCGTTTGGTTCTTGATAATCAGGTATTCTAGTGTTCGTGTAAATATGTATGGTATTAACGAATTTCATTATTGCTAGCTGTATATTTTACAAACAAACCTAAGTAACGTTCGTGGTGGAGCATACATATTGTGACAAACTAATAGCTTCATGCCCAATCATATTCTTGGAATAAAGCTACCTAGAAGCCTAAAGATCACAAAATCTTTATTGTTTTCAAACACAGCCAACGTGACTACCTCTACAGAAGTATCTTGCTAGATATCAAACCAAACGCAACTTGCGAGAACGTCTAATGTGTCGGTAGGTTTAACGTATTCTTAATATTTAGAGAAATTATTTTATATGTTTATTGGATGAAGTAACTATCATAAATATTTCTATGGCAGTTTCGGTGTTAGCGGTTGCAAACAAATATCAACCATAGGTTACAACGGAAAGTCATGTGGGATGTAATTTCGTTCGTTGGGTTTTCCAAGAGCCATCGTACTTTTTTATTAAATTTTTTAGTTAGATCATATATATTAGACCTCTTTCATATCTATCAAACAAACCGCCCTGGCTGACCCGCTTGCCGCTGCACTAACTGATGAAGAGGGCCATTATTGCCGGTAAATGGATGCAGCTGGTTCGTATCAAGTTCGCGTATTTGGTCGCGTTTGGAGTATTCCGTGAAGCAGAATGACCAATAGAGCACCGTGAATTTCGGTTCTCATATGGGGTTTTTATAACTATAAATGGAAATCATAATAAATTAAAAGCGATTTTCATTTCCATTGAGGATTCTATTCTGATTTATACACACGTGACTGTCCAATGTAAAATTCTTTCGACTATATTATTCTATAAGATTTCGATTTCATATTTTTTATACTATTCACTCAAATTATTTCCATTGGTTCTAAATTTATGTTAATTTGGCCCCTCCGCACATCATAATTTATATAACATGGTCAGGTAATTGAGTCAATAAAATATTGTTCAAAGAATTATACATAACAGCCAATAAATATCACATTTGTTTCTTTCTAGATAACACTGTTAGCTATGTATATTCAAACCAACTAACAGAAGTATAAATACAGTACTAGCTAAGTTTTGACGGCCGGCTTATTTATATCATATGCTTCTCCTTAGATAACGCGTACCTACTCACACTCCCTCGAGGAGTTCATTCCATTTTTGAACAAAGCGGGTTACCGGAGATTTGACCGTGATGTGAGCCTATAATATATACGAATTATAAACCCTAATGCGCTCTTCTAATACGCGAGCTTTCACTCTATCTAGGTACTTCAGCACTGCTGTGCATGTCTTTGTATATATCGTGTTCTGTTATGTGATATTTAACTCAGAATTTTATGTTAAGTTTCTTCAGTAGACTTTTTTCTACTAGTAGCAAGTCCCTAAATATGTGTTAAGCGAGGGTCTTTAGGCGCGTGAAGACGCTCAGTAATAACGAATCTCAGATGAGGTACTTCACTTCGTGCATTGATTCAATATCCAATAGTATTCCAGTGATTTAATTCAACTAATAAGGGCTTGTAGCAAAAGCCTTGATCATTCATTTGTTCTACCATGTAGGTTACGTACCATATTAGGTAGAGGTGAGTACAAGGTGAGCTTCGGTCGAAAATTTAATCGCCTCGTTGGGTTGACCTAGGCACACATACATGCATTTTATTTATAATCTATTTATTCATTGAGCATTTTCACTAAGTATCTAGTGGATATCCTGATTTTTTAGCCTTAGGTCTATGCTTAAATTATTCTCATATGAAAACCTGATAAATATTGTACTTTTAGTTTGCTTTTGTACAGGTGCGGCGAGAGCCCAGTATTATAAAGTCTGAATCGCTAACTGAGCTTCAAGTATCGTCGCTAATGAAATTGGTAAAGACATGAACAAAAGCAAATTAACTATACTCGATATATCTACTGACCGAGCTTATTATATTAACCGAGTTTGAGAAATTTCAAATATACCTTGAACTCACGATTAAATTGGTACCACTGATAACATAGATGTGAGAAGTGGTTATGTTAAGGGGACAAGAAAAGGCAGCTGCGTTTGTGGAAAATGTCGTTTATGTCAGGATGCTGTGCACTTCTGATGGGCACTTAATACCACTATTTTAGCTTGTCATATCGGTGTAAGGAATAATGCCGGTATGGAATATTCTTGTAACAATCTAAAACTGCTTATCCTAGCAACTGCAGAGACATGTTTTCAATAACATGTTTTCATATGTCAACTGATAACACCTGCAGTGGCAGATGCCTTCATCCGAACGCGAGAGGCCTCGGCTAACGGCTACTAGCCACTCTGCAATATAAAACAACTCGGCGGTAAAATCTACAAATCAATAAGAAACAAAGTGATAGACAGGCGATAGAGACGATACTCGAGCGGAGCAAAAGGAACTATCGCAATTACAGCTGAGCGAGAAAATTAAGAACAAAACAGCTTAGTAAGAAAGGGCAATACAGAAATAACGTCCTATATGTCGACTGTGAAATAACAAAAAGTTAGCTTCGTATTACAGACCTTTACTTGTTTCACACAATAATTTTGCTAAAAGGAGCTTTTTAAAAATATTCCTGATTTTGCTACCTGATTATGTGTCTGTTTGCTGGATCGAACTAATGACACGTCAAAGTCTTCGATGATTTACGGAATGCCTGAACGTTGTATACATACTCAACAATCAACTACCGTTTGACTGCTTTTTCGTGTCATCACCATCGACTACACTGATGCAGGATTGAATGCGTATAGCCATTTGCTCTAAGAGTTGCATAGCTAGCGCAGGGAGCGAGCAAACGAAGCGACTGGAAGACCGAACAGTGTATCCAATGGGCGGAAATGAAGGCCATCAGAAGAAGAGTTCGGACCAGCGGTGGTTTCCTCGATTCGCTGCGTCATTGCACTACAGCTTGCAGCACATCAGCCGAACGCTCTTTGAAAAGAACGGCTCTTCTCAGTCGGCGAACTGTCTACGTTCCCACTCGAACTAGGCTTGGAAGGACTCGCGACAATTCCCGAACGGTCTAAACGCGGCTATGTTTGGTCTATCCTCAGATCGTCCGGTCATGAACTGACGCCGACTACCCCTTGCCGCAGGCGTCGCATAGTGATTACAGCGCGCTTATAGTCCGCCATATGTACGCGAAGGCACCCTCAAGTTCGACTTGCTCAAGCGTGCGCTTTCGTCCCTAGCGCCCTGAAATTGTACCGAAGCCCTGTACGGGTGCTTGGGTGGTCGGGTGATTGTAGAAGTGGTGCAGAAGTGCGCTGCAAAATGGAGACGCACCAAGCGGAGTGGCGGATCCACTCTAAACCGGCGTTATGGTCGACGATATATCGTGTCTATGTGATCACTATACTCAGTGAAACGTAGGACGACGCTTGCCGCCACTTTAGCCAAATAGAAAGGCCAACTCTCATAAGCCATTTGTCCTTCTTGCAAAAACTACGCGCAAGGGCCAGTAGCCCCTGTATCATGCATGCATGTTTCTTCTCAACAAGGCGTCGACGCGAAACTGCGCGAAGGCAAAGGTGAAACTGCCTTCTTGTTTTGTGGTGTCTGTCTTTGTCGCTTTGCTTTGAAAGAGAATAAGAAAAGGGTACCGCTTGGAAGTTTGACCCTGAGGGTCCAAGGGATGATCGCTTCTGTCCAATTTTTTATCGATTCCAGTAAATTTCGAGCGGTGTCTTGGACTTCAGCCGGAACGAACAGAGATATGATGGTAATCCATGGATTACATTTACATTACTCGATTGACAGTACATGGATCAGAGAAACTGACAACCGACGTATACCACAGGATCCAAACGATCTCGTTCCAAATTTGAAAAGACACACAAGGTAGCGCAGATTTATTTAAACCTGATCTTTTAGTAATTGTTTTATATCGATAGCTTCCTGCTTTTGCAACATCAAAAATTTAGCACGGACTGCAACATGGAATGCATGAAGAGGCGTCTAAATAAATGCTATGAAGTGCACAAAAAACAGTTCAAGTAACAATTTATGTCATAAATATTAGAAAACGCATTCTGAGACACTTCCTATATAGAATAAGCTAATGCCTCATACGGGGAAAAAATAGCGAATTAGAAAAAACGCAAATGAAGAGATGCATTAAGTTTAAGCGCAGAATATGAGAAGAACCTTGTATAACCGGTCTACAAAGCACAGCACAGTGCAAACTTTAAGCAGAGAACCCGCCGGAATAATTTATTGAGCTATGTTATACCAAACTACACTAGAGCGTGCGCAAGTTGAGTGACTTGAAATTTCAAGCGACGTCTTTGACCCCGCCTCGTGTCGTTGTTAGGTTGTCCTATTCAACTAGTCCGCCTCGACTTTTAGTTCACAATGCGTGTGATCCATGAGGGTCGTACAGTTATTTGCATCATAGTCTTCGAAGGTCTCTAGGTCTTAAGCATGTACACGAAAAAGCCAGTGATCGCGTTAACATTTGCATAGTAATTCTCTTCAATAACTTTATATTATTAGTGGGTTTTCACGAATTGTGGTGACCACTCACGCACCGGCATACTTTGTCATTGAGGTTTTGTTATCAGCGACATCCCCGTTTATTTCTACTAGCGTTGCTCCATTGGCGCATGGACAAACCAACGCCTGGAAATTTCACGCGTGAATCGACACGCATGTTGATTGTCACGTTTCTTAGACGAAAAGAGATCACAGACGATTGGTTTATCCACATTTCCGTGATGCGCAGGCCTCGATTTACCCGTAGTATTGTCAATATGTTGTTTTCTAGATGGTGTCTTCGTTAACGGGGCTGAATATGTTCGGGGCTCGCGTTCATCAAAGCGGTACAGGTGCTGCGCGTTTCAAGCTCTTAGGAAGGCGGAAGATAAGCTCGGAGGACAGTAGTATGACAAAAAGCTCCAGCTACGCGGGCAGTCCACACAGAGACTGCGTTGAGGTAAGGCAAAAAGTAAACTCTGCTGTTTTTTGTTTTGTTATCAAAACTAAATGTTTATGCTAAACATCAATGCTAAACATTTATGGTAGAGGTGCAATATTCTATTATCGTTGTGGATATTCATTCACTTTGAACGTTACGTAAAACACACAAACGCTAGGAAGTACAGAAAAAACCAAACAGAAAACAAGTGGCTATGATGGTGGTAGTACTGAATGGCTGAAATGGTTCAAATAGAATATACTGACTCCCGATCGGGGTTCACCAATTGTCATAAAAATGCAGAAAACTCACTTGCCATAACGTCCTTGCAGAGCTTTTATGTAACGAATAATGCGATTTCTCGTACGCAAACATGCGCACTCCTTCATGAAGAGTGTCTTGAATGTGTAACTTATGCTTTCTAAGAACTTACCGAGTGGTAGCCTCAACAGCGGGAAATGTTGAATTACCGACAATGCTACCATACTATCGATTGTCTTACAGCAAGCAAAAACTGTAGTTTGATGCAATGCCTGCCTTGTATATGGGGCATACACAGTTATGCTTCAGGCCCAACAGCATTTTTATTTGCATTCTTGTGTCCATGCTTAGTTCAAGTGCGACCCTTGTATTCCTTTGTTAGATCTTCTGGTCCATCTGGCTGTTGAGATCCATTTCCTCTGACCACATTTTGAGTTCAAATTGTCTCAGAGAGAGACATCGAAATAATCCGAGCATTTTAGACTGTACGAAAGCTTGACAACCACATTTTCTACGACAACAAACTTGGGTGTCCATCCAAAGTGCGTACATATTGCGGTTAGTCTTTTTTAGTATTTTAGTTATAGATGCAAACCACACCAAATATACCAGAATACGCACTTCAGCTATTTAGGACGCCGACTGGACAATCGATCGGAGGTTTTGCTCAACACAAATCGGAATGTTTCCGTTTCGGAATGAGTCTTTGCAACAGTAGGTCTAGATAATCAGTAATAATCGCAGTCATCAACGAACTGCAAGCAGCCGCGGACTGCACGCACCTATCGAGCCTCTTAACGCTGTTCGGTCCTGGCTGCACTGACAAAATGTATAGAATATACAAAACAAGTTGTTCCCTTCCTAAAACTCATAAAAACGACACTAGTTTGGTGCAAATAACTTTTTGTCAAATTGACACATTTTGACGTAACTCAATTTGCCGTGTAAAGTTTTATTTGAAATGTTTCTTTTTGAGCTACACTTTTGAGCCATTATGTCTATGTGTGTGATTTCTAATCAGAGTACCTAACGAAACAAATCAACCGTAAAACAATCGTTGTTTCGAGAACAAAATTCCAAGGTCGCCCAAAGCTCCATGAAACTGTGCCAAATGTCTTGTCACCAACACCTCTATTATTTTTCTGCCGTATCTGTCTAGTAAGCTACGGTTTGATATTCTCGATGATAGCCAAAGAGCGCGCGAGTCGTCACATAATTTTGTCAAGGATTGTTTTAGACAATTAGTATTGTGAGCGTACTTTTATCTCGAAAAATCCCTATATTTCTAAAGAAAAAAATGATTTACCTCTACCTCAAATTTTTTGGCGGCTAGATAACTAGGCTACTAAATTTAAGATACCGAAAGTTTGTCAACGTGTACCTATTTAGTCTTCCCCCATCACGCGTCTTTAAGAATAAGATTAGAATTGCGCACAAGATAGGGTAGAAAAATAACAAAGTGAGAACTCAATTCTACAATAGGATATGTCTTGAGTATATTCTTTGTTCTAATAAAGCATTGATCTCGTATAACAGGGATACCCAATGGTTTGCAGCAAATTACGATTTAGTTTGATCAGGCGATTTTCTTTAGCATGCTAGCAATTCTACGAAAATCAGCGATTTAACAAACAACGTTCAAACGTGCGTGCATCTTATGGAATTTATTGGAAAATCTTATCGGCCACTTTTTATACCGGATTTCGCCTCAACAGAACAACAATAACTCCATCTGGCTGACACTGAACGATAAAAAATAATAAATTCAATTTGGTTACGGTAAACATTATCTTAAACGTTAGAGTTCTCTTCTAGCTCTGAGAGTAATATGGTACTCCAACAAATAATTGAAAAATCTTTTTTTACAAAATTATTAGAAAAAATAGTGCTCCCCAACGTCCCACACTATTGTTTCCTCGTAGTCTTTGTACTACTACTACTACTACTACTACTACTAAAGAACTACTCGTAGTTCTTTGAGTCAAAGAATAGGGATAACGGAGAACTTGTAATTTTGGCAGATGAGTCAGCTTGTGTTATTCGTTTGCATCCGTTATATATTGTTACATGAGTTACTAAGGTTTAGCTAGCCTGTCGTATTGAAAAAGAACTATAACCATTAATTATCATCTGTAGAACATTGTAAAGCGCGGCTGCATTCAAGAAAAATCCGACTTCAGCCTAAATCATTTAGTTAACAATAGATAATGTATTTAAGAAACGAAGTCAGTAGCCTATATGTATTTCCGTTCTTTTGTTCGGTTATTAAAAAGTTTACGGTATGCGGGGCACATTGGGTCTCTGCATAAGTTCACAGTGTACTTTCGCAACATCATTGCATGCCGGATTGAAATCAATTGGACATGCACGGCATTCACCCACACTCCACCACTTCAACGTTGTGAAAAAAAGAATCTAGCCACTACAATATGTTACCATTATCCGTAGTTGGTTCTACAGTTGTCAAGAGGTTATGTTGGTTTTATTCTTAGTAGAGATCCAATGTCCGGTGTAACGTTCTACCTGAATTCAAAAGGCCACCCAAAAGGTATGATCGGTGCCGTAAGACGGCACTATGTGACAAAGAGAAGTCAAGAACAAAAAAATTGAAAGAACGCTGTCACTATCTAACGAAGTGATACAATAAATAGACCATGTGCCTCCCAAGTTCCCAAGTGTCTGATGATTCCAACTTTCTTTTACGCTTCTTATCAATCCCTGCAACAGACGATGTTAACCGCTAACGTAAACAGAGATTAGTGTCATATTGAACAGATACTGTCAACTTAATCGTTTATCGGTTTTTCTCTTTTCTAACTGTATAACCTCCGCTTATACTGCATTGTATCGTACGCAGAGCAGCCACTAAAATAATTTTTGTATTTAGCTTAACGGTTTCCTTATAAGGTAATAATTTTGTTCGAGTCAAAAATATATAAAGATACGTCACATTATCATTACATTTCTTATTTATAATCATTACCAGTATCAATTGTCTGGTAATAATTTCTCCAACCGTTTGCCATTAAGCGACTTTTTTTGCTCCGGAAATATCGGTATACCGAATATAAATATATCTGCCGTTCACTGGACCTACCAGCTCATTCTCGTGGGGCAGCTCGAACGGGTGACCGCTAATCGCGTTTAAGATTAATTGTAAATCAGCCGAACAGCACTCTATTTATACTCTCGTAATAATATGAAAATTAGTAAAAAAAAAATTAGTAGAAAATTAAAAAAAAAAAAAAAAAAAAAAAAAAA